>JACEFZ010027964.1:0-75000 GCA_014155875.1 Cepaea nemoralis | reverse complement strand
GACTGCAACGGCTATGGGGGTGTCTCACTTCTGTGTATTGTTGGAAAATATTTGCCAGAATTGTTCTGCGCAGACTTCAAGTCCTAGGAGATCAAGTCTACCCCGAATAACAGTGTGGCTTTCGACAGAACCGGTCTGCCATTGATGTGATATTCACATTGCGACAAACGCAGGAAAAATGCCGTGAACAGAATCAACCACTGTTTATTGCCTTCATCGACCTCACAACAGCATTTGATTTAGTCAGTCGTGAGGGTCTGTTCAAGGCACTGAAGAAGATTGGCTGCCCACCGGCTCTTCTGTCCATTGTGGAATCGTTCCACACGGGCATGAAGGGTACAATCAAGTTTGATGGTGCAACTTCGGAAGAGTTTGAAATCAAGAGTGGAGTTAAGCAAGGTTGTGTACTAGCTCACACCCTCTTTGGAATATACTTTTCACTTCTACTGAAATATGCCTTTCGTGATCAGGATGGTGGTATATGCATTCACTCAAGCTCAGATGGCGGCCTCTGCAATGCTCGGAGACTGAAGGCCAAAACCAAAATTGGGAGGGTGTTGATCGGAGAGTTGCTTTTTGCGGATGATGCTGCAGTTACAACCCGCTCTGAGGAAGAGTTACAATGTCTACTATCTGCATTCTCCAATGCTTGTTTTGAATTTGATTTAACGGTTGGCAAAAAGGGGACACGGATTGTGTCACAGGGTGCACATGGGGTGCCGTCAATCTCTGTTGACGGCGCCGGGCTGGAGATGGTGGACCATTTTACATGTCTGGGATCGGTGGTGGATGGCAAATTATCCCTGGATCTGGGAGTCAACATCCGGATTGGTGGGGCGGCAACGGCAGTGAACAGGTTAAGAAAAATAGTCTGGGAGAACAGGAAGCTTGCTGCCAAAACAAAAGTCCTTGTCTACCAAGCCTGTGTCCCTAGTACTCTTCTTTGTGGCAGTGAAGCCTGGACGGCTTGCTCACGCCAAGGGAGGCGTTTGGACAGCTTTCGTATGCGGTGTCAGCGAGGAGTTCTTGGTATTGGGTGGCAAGACGGAGTCACAAATGGTGAGATATTGGAAGGATCAGGTTGTGTGACGGTTTGTTCCATGCTCGGTCTTCGTGGACTTGGATGGGTGGGGCATCTTGGGGGATGGATGGTGGTGGAATGCCGGGGGACATCTTTTTTGGTGAATTGCAGATGGGTGGGAGATCTCAGGGTCGGCCTCTGGTGCGGTGCAGGTATGTGTGTAAACGGGACATGATTGATACAGGCATTGATAATGCACATTGGGAGCAAGTCGTCGCTGAACGTGTTGCATGGAGAGCAAACATCAGAAATGAAATAAAGACAAAGGAGAAAATTATTGCAGATAAGTCACACACCGAGCGTGTGAGACGTAAGATGGTGCATGATGGTGGAAATGACCACGTGTTCACATGCACCCATTGTGAACGAACATTTACAGCGCGAATTGGCCTCATCAGTCACATTCGCTACCGCCATGGGTAAAAGTTATTATGCCTTTTTGAAGCACAAACTATCGTCTGTCATGACGGCAAGGTGCCAATGAGTGTTAGCTAGACCTAATCCGGTGTCTATGATGAGGTGCCCAGTTCATTTTATTCCAACCTTTGTTAGGACCGTGCGGTAGATTTTCTCAGTTTGATGCGTCTACAAAACGCCCTCCCTTAAAGCGTTGAGTAATGATGTTTAATTATTGAATGATTCAAATTGTATTTTGATTTCGCTGCTCATGCCGCCCCCTTATTGTGCCGCCTGATGCCGCTGCCTCTCTGTATCATAGCACGGCACGGCCCAGCCCTTCATACTTTTCTCCCTGACATGTAACATCCCCGTTACCCACTTCTGCCACAGGCCAGGGATCTAACAGCTGAACCCAGTCCACGCGTGACAGGGACACGAGTTGGAAACCCGTCAGGCCAGACATAATAATGGTTTATAAATTAACGGGAAACAAAACAAACACAAATCTCGTACACTGACTAGTAGAAGCATGAGACTGGATTGTTGTGAATCGCTGCTGTTGCTACAACATCTCCAAAATGTCGGAGGTTGTTGCAAATACTGAGGCCAATCACAGTAATAGAGAGATTTGGCAGTAGATAACCTTGTGTTGATTTTCATACAATGATATGAGTACCGGCTATTCAGAAATAATTGGCGAGCTACTGAACGTAAACTTGCCAAGAAATCAGTTTTTTTTTAAATGCTGGGGTTGACAACTACGTCTTGTAAAGTCCAGACAGCTAGTTGTGCATCAGGAGAAAATTATCCATGGGCGACTATGACCATGCCTGTGCTGAGTTGTTTCCCTTGCTCACACAATGTGTCTTTGTAACAATGTCAGGGATAAACTTACCGGCTGGGATTTCTTCCCGGCTTTCTGTTGATGGTCTGTGGTCAATGAGATACCTAAAACCTGTGCATTAGGTTGCTGTTTGTTGAAATTATTAGCACAGCTCTTATCAGTTGCATTAACGCCCCCGCTGTATGTTTTTAGGTCACATCTTATTTGATTCGACTTGTGGGTTTGAGACAAGTGGTAGTCTAGTGAAACTATCCTCATGTTTTCTACGCGTGTGTCCTACCCCACGCCCGTGTCCTTCCTACACCTCGTGGTTCACTGGGATTTGTTTAGTTCTCTCCGTGAGCTCTGCATTGGTGATTCTGTCATACCGTTTTACTCCCGCTATTCTGCGCAGGCATAATTTAATCTCATCTCACCTCATCATCTAATCTTATCACATCTCATCTCACATCATCATTTAATCTTATCACATCTCATCTCACCTCATCATCTAATCTTATCACATCTCATCTCATCTCATCATCTAATCTTATCACATCTCATCTCACCTCATCATGTAATCTTATCACATCTCATCTGATCATCTAATCTTATCACATCACATCTCATTTCATCATCTAATCTTATCACATCTCATCTCACCTCATCATCTAATCTTATCACATCTCATCTCACCTCATCATCTAATCTTATCACATCTCATCTCACATCATCATCTAATCTTATCACATCTCATCTCACCATCTAATCTTATCACATCTCACCTCATCATCTAATCTTATCACATCTCATCTCACCTCATCATCTAATCTTATCACATCTCATCTCACCTCATCATCTAATCTTATCACATCTCATCTCATCATCTAATCTTATCACATCTCATCTCACCTCATCATCTAATCTTATCACATCTCATCTCAACATATTTATATTGTAACATGCGGTGACGAGGTGAAGCATAAACAGCGGGAGAGTGCCCGTTTATGGGCTTCATATATGGAGATTCCCATGGACTCTTATTGCCCCTGTCCATGGTCGGCCTCTTCTTCTGGTTCCATCAGGTCTGTAGACCATTGCTTGTTGTGGTATACTGTTAGTTGGTAGCCTAGTTAGGTTTAATGTTCATTTTAAATCGCAAGCCTATTACTTTGAATGGCCAAAGTGTTTTCAACAATCTCCGACATTCTGGAGATATTGTACCATTTGATCATTGGCACCTTGCCGTCTTGACAGACGATAGTTTGTGCTTTAAAAAGGCATAATAACTTTTAACTATGGCGGTAGCGAGTGTGACTGATAAGGCCAATTTGCGCTGTAAATGTCCGTTCACAGTGGGTGCATGTGAACACGTGGTCATTTCCACCATCATGCACCATCTTACGTCTCAAACGCTTGATGTGTGACTTTTCTGCAATAATTTTCTCCTTTGACTTTATTCCATTTCTGATATTTGCCCTCCATGCAACACGTTCAGCGGCGACTTGCTCCCAATGTGCATTATCAATGCCTGTATCAATCATGTCCCTCTTACACACATCTTTGTATCGTAGTAGAGGCCGACCCTGAGATCTCTTACCATCTGTAATTCACCAAAAAAGATATCCTTTGGTATTCTACCATCATCCATCCTCCTAAGATGTCCTATCCATCTAAGTCTACGAAGACTGAGCATGGAATAAACTGTCACACAACCTGATCTTTCCAATACTCAGTATTTGTGATTTTGTCTTGCCACTTAATACCAAGAATTCTTCGCAGACACCGCATATGAAAGCTGTTTAAGTTGTTCTCTTGGTGTGAGTAAGTTGTCCAGGTTTCACTGCCATAGAGAAGAGTACTAAGGACACAGGCTTGATAGACAAGGACTTTTGTTTTGGCAGTAAGCTTCCTGTTCTCCCAGACTCTTTTTCTTAACCTGTTCATTGTTGTTGCTGCCTTACCAATCCGGATGTTGATTTCCTGATCTAGGGATAATTTGCTATTTACCACTGATCCTAGATATGTAAAATGGTCTACTATCTCTAGTTCAGCGTCGTCAATAAAGATTGATGGTACCCCATGTGCACCTTGTGACATAATCTGTGTCTTCTTTTTGCTAATTGTTAAACCAAATTCAGAACAAGCATTGGAGAATGCAGATAGTAGACATTAGCCTCTCCATAGCACAAAGCCTGGGCTAAAATATAGAGATCATGTGTTGCCCATGCAGCATGATCCCTCTCTCGGCCTGCCTAGTTTACTCCAGAGGAAAGGCAACACCCCTACATCTGGAACAAGACAAGCTGCAGAAGCTGCCGGATCAGCAAAGCAATGCTCTAACTGTCCGCCTGTCGGAGCTTCGATCCTAGACCAGTCGCCAACCAAGGCTTAGGGCCTGGTCCGCCCTGCCATGACATTTTGCCTTTAGCTTGCATTTCCTCGCACCAGGGTAAGGCTTGTACCCTCCCAATTGCGCTCTTCCGCCCGAAGCCGTTGGCACAATGTGGGGTGTCGGGTTTGGTAAGCGCCGCCCAACGTTCAGCGCTAACAGAAACCAGGTAGTACCGTCTACTGTTATACGGTAGCTCAGTCATATCTGACTAAGACCTGACTGATATTGTACCAACAGCAGCGATTCAAACCCATCCAGTCTCATGTTTCAACATGTCAGTGTTGGAGATTTGTGTTTATTATTTTGTTTCCGTACATTTCCAACTTTTGGCCCACTTTTTCTTTGGCAAACAGATTAGGAATGTTCCCCTGGCAAGGCTAAGAGGGGGGGGGGGGGGGGAAGACTGGTTTCACGGTTGATGAACTAGGCCTGGGTCCTACTGTCGGACACACGTCCTGTCTGTGAGCTCATGTCCTGTGCTGATGTCTGTGTGCTGGTGTCTGTGTGCTGGTGTCTGTGTGCTGGTGTCTAATACACGTCCTGTCTGTGAGCTCATGTCCTGTGCTGATATCTGTGTGCTGATATCTGTGTGCTGATATCTGTGTGCTGATATCTGTGTGCTGATATCTGTGTGCTGGTGTCTGTGTGCTGGTGTCTAATACACGTCCTGTCTGTGTGCTGCTGTCTAGCACACGTCCTCTCTGTGCGCCGGTTTCTAACACAAACCCTGTCTGTGCGACGGTGTCTAACACACGTCCGGTCTGTGTGCTGGTGTCTAATACACGCCCTGTCTGTGCGCCGGTGTCTAACACACGTTATGTCTGTGTGTTGGTGTCTAACACATGTCCTGTCTGTGTGCTGGTGTCTAACACAAGTCCTGTCTGTGTGCTGCTGTCTAACACACGTCATGTCTGTGTGCTGTTGCTTAACACACGTCATGTCTGTGTGATAACACATAAGGTACTGTGTGCTGTGTAGCGCCAGACTCTGCTAGACTTACCTCTCACTCGTAGACTTCCCTCCCACTCTTAGACTTCTCTCACACTCTTAGACTTCCCTCTAACTCTCAGACTTTCCTCCCAGTCTTAGACTTCCCTCACACTCTTAGACTTCCCTCCCACGCTTAGACTTCCCTCCCACTCTTAGACTTCCCTCACACTCTCAGACTTCCCTCCCACTCTTAGACTTCTCTCACACTCTTAGACTTCCCTCCCACTCTTAGACTTCCCTCCCACTCTTAGACTTCTCTCACACTCTTAGACTTCTCTCACACTCTTAGACTTCCCTCCCACTCTCAGACTTCCCTCACACTCTCAGACTTCCCTCACACTCTTAGACTTCCCTCCCACTCTTAGACTTCTCTCACACTCTTAGACTTCCCTCCCACTCTTAAACTTCCCTCCCACTCTTAGACTTTTCTTACACTCTTAGACTTTTCTCACACTCTTAGACTTCTCTCCCACTCTTAGACTTCCCACCCACTCTTAGACTTCCCTCCCACTCTTAGACTTCCCTCCTACTCTCAGACTTCCCTCCAACTCTCAGACTTCCCTCCAACTCTCAGACTTCCTTCTCACTCTCAGACTTCCCTCCCATTCTTAGACTTCCCTCCCATTCTTAGACTTCCCTCCCACTCTTAGACTTCCCTCCAACTCTCAGACTTCCCTCCCACTCTTAGAATTCTCTCCCACTCTCAGACTTCCCTCCAACTCTCAGACTTCCCTCCAACTCTTAGAATTCCATCCCACTCTCAGACTTCCCTCCAACTCTCAGACTTCCCTCCAGCTCTTAGATTTCCCTCCAACTCTCAGACTTCACTCCCACTAGTAGACTTCCCTCCAACTCTCAGACTTCCCTCCCACTCTCAGACTTCCCTCCCACTCTTACACTTTCCTCCCACTCTCAGACTTCCCTCCCACTCTTACACTTCCCTCCCACTCTTAGAATTCCCTCCAAGTCTTAGATCTCCCTCCCACTCTTAGACTTCCCTCCATCTCTCAGACTTCCCTCCAAGTCTTAGACTTCCCTCCAACTCTCAGACTTTCCTCCAAGTCTTAGAATTCCCTTCCACTCTTAGACTTCCCTCCCACTCTTAGACTTCCCTCCCACTCTTAAACTTCCCTCCCACTCTTAGACCGCCCTCCCACTCACAGACTTCACTCCCAGTTTTAGACCTCCCTCTCACTCATAGCCCCGCCCCTATACCCCCATACCACCCTACAACTCTTAGACTTTTCTCCCACTTAGATATCCTCACATATACACACACGCACACACACACACACACACACACACACACACACACACACACACACTTAGACTTCTCTCACACATCTAGACTTCCACAAGACAGTTTTCTCCCATACATAAACTTACTCTCCATATCGGCTTTAATGGTAGCTCTCTCCTCTCATTCTCTCTCTCTCTCTCTCTCTCTCTCTCTCTCTCTCTCTCTCTCTCTCTCTCTCTCTCGGTCAACCAGTTAGGCCTGTCACTCACCTGGACTGGTAGCTGTAGACAAATCCCTCAGTCTCCTCACAGTACAGGCAAAGGTAGTCTCCGATACACAGAGGCTCCCCCATACTCTCCTCCCTGCCTGCTCCTCTCGGCTGTAGAGATTCATAATATGTTTAATATGTAAATAACACGTGTGATATATTTACTGATGTATGTTGTTGCAGTTGTTATTGTTTATGCTGTTGCTGTTGTTGTTATCAAGAGGTCAGTATGGGTTGAATAGGATACAAAGAACAAGAAAGAGAGAGAAAACGACAGTGGTTACACTTACCACCAATGGGCTGGTGGCAATCAAAGAGGTTGACAAACGGTACCTGTCAGACAGCAGGAATAAGGACTGACAGGAGGACACAGTCAGTCAGACATACATCAGGCTATAACAGTAGACATACATCAATCAGACAGCTAAATGATATATATCAGGGAGATAGACAGACAGACAACAGACAGAAGGAAAAATGGATTGCTTAAATACAATAGTCACAGAGACACACGTAAAGCAGTTATACAAACAGACAGACACACGAGACAGCAGTCAGAGAGCCAGAATATAGGTATCAGTGACACAGACAGACAGACAGACAGACAGACAGACAGACAGACAGACAGACAGACAGACAGACAGACAGACAGACAGACGGACGGACGGACGGACGGACGGACAGACAGAAAAATAGATAGCTGGAATATTATAGTCACACAGACAGACAGCAGCTATACAGACAGATAGACAGACACACATCAGTAAAACAAACACAGGCACTCAGCAATAGTCAGACATAACGCACATAAACAGTACACAGACATATATCAGAGCTGGAATACAATAGTCGCATATACATACACACGGCAGTCAATTAGACAAGCAGTCAGACACACATGCAGGCAGAAGTCAAACAGTCACACACACACACACACACACACACACGTATACACACACACACACACACACACACACACACACGCACACACAGATCGATAGACACACAGACAGCATTTATACAGACAAGCAGACAATAGTTAAACAGTCAGAGACACACAGTCATAGACACACAGACATCATTCATACAGACAAACAGACAGTAGTCAAACAGATAAAGGCACACATACGTAGACACGCAGACAGCATTGATACAGAAACACAGACAGCAGCCATACAGACAATCATGCAGCTGATAGATAGGCAAAGACGCACAGATAGCAGCCAGACAGAACAGACACAGTGTGGCTGGTAGGACATAAAGATATGAAAATCAATAACATCTGGTAATTATATATGAAACCAACAATTCACCTAACGAACATCCTTTGAAACAAGTAAAGAGTTTCAAGTACCTAGGAAGTATAATATCATCAAATGGCAGATCAAAAGACGAGATCGAAAATATATGCAATAAAGCAAACCAACTCATTGGACAAATGGCACCAATACTAAAGAACAAACATGTATCAATAACTACTAAGAAAGCACTTTACAATACAATCTTCCTACCAACTCTATGCTACCAATGCCAAACCTGGACAATGTTAAAAGAGAAAAGAAAAATCACAACAACAGAAATGAGATTCCTGAGAAGAATGCTCAACGTATCAAGAAGAGATAAGATCAGAAATGAAGAAATCAGGACTAAAGTAGGGGTTACAGCAGCACTAGATTTTATTAGAAAGCAGCTAGTCAAATGGTTTGGCCATGCAAGTAGGTTACCACTCAACAGCATACCACAACAAGCAATGATGTACAGACCAGAGGGAAGCAGAGGTAGAGGCCGACCACGTGAACGTTGGACGGAGGGAATAACAGGGAATATCGATATATGAAGCCCATAAGTGGGCACTCTCACGATGTTTATACTTGACCTCGACACCGCAAGGTACAAGAGGAACATGATGACATGAGATGTATAAATGTTGTAATGATTTGATTGTGAATATGAAAGACAACTGGACCATACAATGCATCATATCTCGGAAGCCAAAATGCGTTGAGGAAATGAACCATCCAGTGACCTAGAAAGAGTTGAGTTCAGTTGAGTATAGTCAAGAATCGACATCACAGCACTAGGGATATCCCATAAGTGCTCCGTCGTAATCTTCAGCAGCCAGCGAAGAGTCCTATTACTAATGGTGCCAGTTGTAGTCTGTTTACCGTCCGTCTGGCCTTTCCTCGGTGACCTAGAAGGAACAATAATGAAAGGCATGGTTCTTGGGAAAAAGAGGCAGGGGTTGACGGCCAGGGAAGTGGACAGGGGATACTAAAGACACCCTGTGTATGAAAATGCGTGAGGCTGGGGAAGTGGCGACAGTTCGAGTCCTTCCGAGGATCGCGATGAGAGCGACGTACTGCAAATGGCCTGCAACGTGATAATGATGATCTGATTATGATACTGATGATGACGACGATGTTGTTGATGATGTTGTTGTTGATGATGATGACGATGATGCAAATGATGATGATGTTGATGGTGATGTTGATAATAAAGGTGATAATAATGGCGATGTTGTTGATGATAATGATGATGATGACATGATGATAAAATTGATGATGATGATGATGATGATGATGATGACGACGACGACGATGTTGATGATGATGCTGATGATGATGATGATGATGGTGATGTTGATATTGTTGATGATGATGATGATGATGACGTCGACGACGACGATGTTGATGATGATACTGATGATGATGATGATGATAGTGATGTTTATATTGTTGATGATGATGATAATTATGACGACGACGACGACGACGACGACGACGTTGTTGATGATGACGTTGATGATGTTAATGAAGATGATGATGATGATGATGATGATGTCTGCACATATATAATAGTCTGACATCAATAAAGGCTACTCGCGGATGGAAGTCATTATGTTAAATATTAGCTGCATGTCTCAATCAACCCCGGCATGTATCGTCTTTTGTGATTATCCGGACAGTTTTGCGCTCAGTGCACTGTCATCTTTTTATATTTTACTAGCTGACCCGGCCCGGCTTCGCCCAGTCCCTGGTAGGGAGCATCTCATTAAATTCATATAAGTAGTCATATAAGTTCTCGTTCCCGTTACCGACTGTCTGTCTGTCTGTGTGTCTGACCCGGCCCGGCATCGCCAAGCTCCTGGTGTGGAGCATCTCATTTAATTCATATAAGTAGTCATATAAGTTCCCGTTCCCGACTGTCTATCTGTCTGTCTATCAGTCTGTCTATCTGTCTGTCTATCTGTCTGCCTGACCCGGCCCGGCTTCGCCCAGCTCCTGATGGGGAGCATCTCATTTAATTCATATAAGTAGTCATATAAGTTCCCGTTCCCGTCTGTCTGTCTGTCTGTCTGTCTGTCTGAATGTCTGTCTATCTGTCTGCCTGACCCTGCCCGACTTCGCCCAGCCCCTGATGGGGAGCATCTAATTTAATTCATATAAGTAGTCATATAAGTTCCCGTTCCCGTCTGTCTGTCTGTCTGTCTGTCTATCTGTCTGTCTGTTTGCCCCTCCCTCTCTGTCTGTCTGTCTGTCTGTCTGTCTGTCTGTCTGTCTGTCTGTCTGTCTGTCTGTCTGTCTGTCTGTCTGTCTGTCTGTCTGCCTGCCTGCCGGCCGGCCGGCCTGCCTGTCTGTCTAATCATTTATTGGTTGCAGTTAGAACAACCTAGATAAACGAAGACCAACTTACAAAAAGCATTAGAAAGAGCACTTGAAAGGTCTTTAAATCTTCCCCTACAATTAACTTGGGTAAATGGAGCGGCGGCAGCAGCAGCAGCAGAAGAAGAAAAAGAAGGAGTAGGAACTGGGAGGAGGAAGAGGGAGAAGGAGGAGGAAGGAGGAGGAGGAAGGAGGAGGAAGAGGGAGGAGGAGGGAGGAAGAGATAGGCGGAGAGAGGAGGAGGAGGGAAGAGGAGGGAGGAATAGGAAGAGGAGGAGGAATTAAGAGGAGGAGAGAGGAGGATGAGGGAGGAGGAGGAGGTAGGAGGAGGGAGGAGGAGGGAGGAGGTTGAGGGAGGAGGAGGAGGAGAGAGGAGGAGGAGAGAGGAGGAGGAGAGAAGAGGAGGAGGGAAGAGGAGGAGGGAGGAGGGGATAAGGGAGGAGGAGGGGGAGAAGGGAGGAGAAGGAGGGAGGAGGAGGAGGGAGGAAGAGGGAGGAGGAGGAGGGAGGAAGAGGGGTGAAGGATGGAGGAGGGAGGATGAGGAAGAAGAGAGGAGGAGAAGGGAGGAGTAGGGAGGAGGAGAAGGGAGGAGGAGTGATTAGGAGGAGGAGGAGGGAGGAGGAGAGCAAGGAGGAGGGGGAGGAGGGAGGAGGACGAAGAGGGAGGAGGGAGGAGGAGGGAGGAAGGAGGAGGAGGGGAGGGAGGAGGGGAGGAGGAGTATGGAGGAGGAGGAAGAAGGAGGAGGAGGGAGGAGGAAGAGGGAGGAGGAAGAGGAAGGAGGAGGGAGGATGAGGGAGGAGAAGAACGCAGGAGGAGGAGGGGGAGGAGGAGGAGGGAGGAGGAGAGGGAGAAGGAGGGAGATCGAGAAGGAGGAGGGAGGAGGAGAGAGGAGGAGGAGGGAGGAGGAGGGAGGAGATGGGAGGAGGTAGAGGGAGGAGGAGGAGGGAGGAGGAGGAGGGAGGAGGAGGAGGAGGGAGGAGAAGAAGGTGGAGGATGAGAAGGGAGAAGGAGGAAGAGGGAGGAGGAGGGATGAGGAGGGAGGAGGAGAGGGAGGAGGAGGGAGGAGAAGGAGGAGGAGGAAGGAGTAAGGGGAGGAGGTAGGAGGAGGGAGAAAAAGGGAGGAGAAGGAGGAGGAGGGAGCTGGGGGAGGACGTAGGAGGAGGAGGGAGGAGGAGGGAGTAGGAGGAGAGAGGAGGAGAAGGGAGGAGGAAGAAAGAGGAGGAGGGAGGACGTAGGAGGAGGAAGAGGGAGAAGGAGGAGGAAGGAAGAGGAGGAAGGAGGAGGAGGAAGGAGGAGGAGGAAGAGGGAGGAGGAGGGAGGAGGAGGAGAAAGAGGGACGAGGAGGATGGAGAGGGGGGGAAGAGGAAGAGGGTAGGAGGAGGAGGGGAGAGGACCCGGCGTGGCTTCGCCCAGCTCCTGGCGTGTAGCGTCTCATTAAATTCATACAACAAAATAAAGTAACTTAAAAGAATGTCCTTCCACACACCATCCATTATTTCTAATGAAAACCGTTTCTAATCACCTGCATGACTGTAGATAACTTCGTATGCATAAAAAGATGAGTTACAATGCATTATTTTTATGAAAACTTTGAAAATGCCTTAAAGATTGTATCATTATTTATTATAACTCATATGCCGGTACATAACTATAGACAAAGAGTTTATAAATCTTTGAAAACGATGCAACAATATGACTATAAGTTATACAGCAATGTTATTAAAAGTTATGCCCCTTGAAATAACTTTTCTAGAGTTAAGTCCCCTCGCTGTATATAAATTACAATGTAAAATGAAATATTTAATAATATTACGTAAGCAGCCGATTTCACACTAAAAAAATATCACAGTTGGCTGCGCTGGAATGAAAGGAAGACGTGTAGAAAATTTCATCTCAATCGGATGGACCGTTCGCGAACGCATAAAGGACATACAGACATACAGACGGAGATTGCCTTTTATATATAAGACTAGCAGACCCGGCCCGGCTTCGCCCAGTCCCTGGTGGGGAGCATCTCATTTAATTCATATAAGTAGTCATATAAGCTCCCGTTCCCGTTCCCGACTGTCTGTCTGTCTGTCTGTCTGTCTGTCTGTCTGTCTGTCTATCTATCTATCTGTCTGTCTGACCCGGCCCGGCTTCGCCCAGCCCCTGATGGGGAGCATCTCATTTAATTCAAATAAGTTCCCGTTCCCGACTATCTGTCTGTCTGTCTGTCTGTCTGTCTGTCTGTCTGTCTGTCTGTCCCTCCCTCTCTGTCTGTTTGTCTGTCTGCCTGTCTGTCTAATCATTTATTGGTTGCGGTTAGAACAACCTTAGATAAACGAAGACCAACTTACAAAAAGCATTAGAAAGAGCACTTGAAAGATCTTTACATATTCCCCCAAAAATTAACTTGGGTAAATGGAGCGGCGGCAGCAGCAGCAGAAGAAGAAGGAGAAAAAGGAGGAGTAGGAGGAGGGAGAAGGAAAAGGGTGGAGGAGGGAGGAGGAGGAGGGAGGAAGAGATAGGCGGAGAGAGGAGGAGGAGGAGTAGGGAGGAATAGGAGGGAGGAGGAGGGATTAGGAGGAGGGGGAAAGAGGAGAAGGAGGAGGAGGAGGAAGGAGGAGGAAGAGAGAGGAGGAGGGAGAAGGAGGAGGAGGAAGAGGGAGGAGGAAGAGGGAGAAGGAGGAGGAGGAGGTAGAAGGAGGGAGGGGAGAACGCAGGAGGAGGAGGGGGAGGAGAAGGAGGGAGAGGGAGGAGGAGGAGAAGGAGGAGGAGAAGGAGGTGGAGGAGGAGGAGGAGGTGGAATGATGAGGAGGGAGGAGGAGGAAGAGGGAGGAGGAGGGATGTGGAGGAGGGAAGAGGAGGGAGGAGGTAGAGGGAGGAAAAGAGAGGAGGGAGGAGTAGAGAGGAGGTAGGAGGAGGAGGAAGAGGGAGGAGGGAGGAAGAGGAGGGAGGAAGAGATAGGCGGAGAGAGGAGGAGGAGGAGTAGGGAGGAATAGGAGGGAGGAGGGGGGGGAAGAGAAGGAGGAGGAGGAGGGAGGAGGAGGATTAGGAGGAGGAAGAAGGAGGATGGAGAGGAAGAGGAGAAGAAGGAGAGGAGAACGCAGGAGGAGTAGGGGGAGGAGGAGGAGGGAGAGGGAGGAGGGGGGAGAAGGAGGGTAGAGGAGGAGGAGGAGAGGTAGAGAGGAGAGGAGAAGGAGGGGGGAGGAGAAGGAGGAGGAGGAGGAGGAGGAATGATGAGGAGGGAGGAGGAGGAAGAGGGAGGAGGAGGAGGGAGGAGAAGGAGGGAGGAGGAGGACGAAGCGGGAGGAGGATGGAGGAGGAGGAAGTGGGAGGAGGAGGATGGAGGAGGAAGAGGAGGGAGAAGGGAAGAGGAAGAGGGTAGGAGGAGGAGGGGAGAGGAGGAGGAGGGATGTGGAGGAAGGAGGAGGAGGGAGGAGGTAGAGGGAGGAAAAGGGAGGAGGAGAGAGGAGGAGAGAGGCGGAGGAGGAAGGAGGAGGAAGAGGGAGGAGGAGGATGGAGGAGGAGAAGAGGAGGGAGAGGGAGGATGGGGAGGGGAAGAGGAAGAGGGTAGGAGGAGGAGGGAGGAGGGAGGGGAGAAGGATAGAGGAAGGGAAGGAGGGAGGAGGAGGGGAGAGGAGCAGGAGGTGGAGGGAAAAGGAGGAAGGAGGGGGAGGAGGGAGAGGGAGGAGGAGGGAGAATGAGGAGGGGAGGAAGGAAAGGGAGGTGGAAGAGGAGGAGGAGGGAGGAGGAGGGAGAGGAAGGAGAATGAGGAGGGGAGGAAGGAAACGGAGGTGGAAGAGGAGGAGGAAGAGGAGGTAGAGGGAGAAGGAGGAGATAGAGGGAAGAGGAGAAGGGAGGAGGAGGGAGTAGGATGGAGGAGGAAGAGGGAGAAGGAGGAGTGAGAAGGAGGAAGGAGTAGGAGGGAGGAGGATGGAGGAGGAGGGGAGAGGAAGAGGGAGGAGGGAGAGGGAGGAGGAGGGGGAGGAGGTAGAGGGAGGAGGAGGGTGGAGGGAGGAGGTAGAGGGAGGAGGAGAAGAGAGGAGGAGGGAGTTCGCCATTCCAAATTCATACTCGTCTAGGTTCTTTGATTTCGGTCATTCCATTAATTGTTCTTCCCTTCTACATGACTGTAGATAACTTCCTTAGACATAAAAAGATGAATTGTTATTGATATTGCCGTGGCATGGAGGAATATCAGCAGCAGAGTTGATCCAGAAAACAAAGACCGAGATCTATGGAGAGCCATGAATGCCTATGCCAGCCGGCACGGCACTTGATGATGATGATGATTGCCGTGTGACGATTCTGTGTAGTCACGTCAATTTCTTCGCTTTTCCTAACGTTGTGGTTCGGGGATTCTTTCATCATCATCATCATCATATATTTACGTACGTATTTAGGGAGGGGGAGGAGGGAGGAGGAGGAAGAAGAAACAAAACTATGACAGTTGGCAGCACTGGAATGAGAGGAAGACGTGTAGAAAATTTCATCTCAATCGGATGGACCGTTCGCGAACGCATAAAGGACATACAGACATACAGACGGAGATTGCCTTTTATATATAAGACTAGCAGACCCGGCCCGGCTTCGCCCAGTCCCTGGTGGGGAGCATCTCATTTAATTCATATAAGTAGTCATATAAGATCTCGTTCCCGTTACCGACTATCTGTCTGTCTGTCTGTCTGTCTGTCTGTCTGTCTGTCTGTCTGACCCGGCCCGGCATCGCCCAGCTCCTTGTGTGGAGCATCTCATTTAATTCATATAAGTAGTCATATAAGTTCCCGTTCCCGTCTGTCTGTCTGTCTGTCTGTCTGTCTGTCTGTCTGTCTGTCCCTCCCTCTCTGTCTGTCTGTCTGCCTGCCTGTCTGTCTAATCATTTATTGGTTGCAGTTAGAACAACCTAGATTGGCCATGTTACGATAACCCAAAAACTAGAACCTGTTGTGCAATCGGGAAGATTTGCGGAAAGAGAGATAGAGGAAGGCAGTGTGGGAAGATTTTTGACAGTCTTGTGTCATGGCATGGAAGGAAGTCAACACAAGAATTGATCCATGGCGTGGGAATGCCGAAAGGCACTGAATGATGATATTGATGATGATGATGATGATGATGATGATGATGATGATGATGATGATGATGATGATGATGATGATGACGCTGTTATCGTTTTCTGAATGGTGGACCTCATAACGTCGCGAAACTCAACGCAAAACGACCTGTGCCAACTCGCATAAGGCTAACATCAAAACCGGTATGTGGGAATTGTGAAACTGCTGTTACTAACCCCAACCCACTAACACGAAACTGCAGTCACTAACCCCAACCCACCAAACGAAACTGCGATCACTAACCCCAACCCACAAACACGAAACTGCGGTCACTAACCCCAATCCACAAACACGAAACTGCGATCACTAACCCCAACCCACAAACACGACAGAATTGGCCAAGCCAGAACACATGCTTCGGGAGTTTATAAAATATGTAACACAAGTATGCTATGAATGAAACAAATTGGGTCACCCCTCACCCTTACCACATTCGAATGGTAAACATACTGACCAATAAAAAGATGTCATTTGCGACGAGAAGAGTGTTGAAGTGCTTATATAGAGCCTGTACTTTTGTATGGATGTGAGATATGGATAATGAGCAGATAAGCTGAAAACGTCTCATGGCAGTGGAAATGTGGTTTCTGAGAAAAATGCAAAGATTACCATGGACAGACAGAAAATCAAATAAGCAAGTCATACAAGAAGCAAATGAAAGCCGTAAATTGATTAAAAGAAAACCCTAACCTGCACAGTTCCCGGCCACTGCACTAGCCAGGCGGTCTTAATGCCTCAGGCTCAAGACCACCTACCATACATCGCAAGCTATTATATGGACAGTAAATTACAGGTGTTTTTAACTGTTTTTTTTTTTTTAGCAGCGCTTGATTTTATTAGAAGACTTCAAGTCAAATGGTTTGGCCATGTAACTAGGTTACCAACTAACAGTATACCACAACAAGCAATGATGTACAGACCAAATGGAAGCAGAAGAAGAGGCCCACTACGAAAACGATGGACAGAGGGAATTCATGGGAATCTCGATACATAAAGCTCATTAACGGACACTCTCCAGTTGTTTATACTTCACCTCGACACAGCAAGGTGCAAGAAGAACAAGATGAGATGTGGTGATGAGATCATCCCTCATCCCTACACAGTATACGTAAAAATGGAAGCTAAATTTAGTAACACATACTAGAACAAGTCTAGACGTCTACTTACGTTATAAAACGAATTTCAAAAGGGCGAGAAGCACAGAACCGTAAAGTATGGAGGCATAAACAATATCAAGTAACCGGTTAACGCAATCTTGAAGTAATCTTAATTTCCCCTGGGAACCCTAAAATCCTCCCCCCACCCTACCCCCACCCCCACCCCCACCAATGAATTATCACCAGCTGAGAACCAATGCATTATGAGGAGAAATAAACTGGAGAAAAGAACAAAGGGAAGGCAGAGAAGTACATATCTGAATGGCTTGGCTACATGGCATAATCTAGACAAAGACACACAGCTAAACCTCGACTTTGGTGATCATGTGAGATGGCGAAACATGACCGCCCACGCTTATCGGCATGGCTCATGTTGAATGAAAAATAAATTGCTGTATTGTTTCCCATATTCAAAAATAAGATCTGATCTACACACACTTCCCAGGACCGACACGATGTCGTTAAACTTAATCCCAGATTTAATCTCATTAACGAAATACCCTGTTCGATGGTTAAGGTGTTTTAGCTGTCTTAACTTTCATGTCAATGAAAGGACACGAGTCAGCTTTCACACCAGCAAATCTTCATTGGGCATGACTTTATGTGTCTCACTGGTGCAAATATTCTTGGGTATGATTGTATGTGTGTCACCGGGGCAAATCTTCTTGGGCATTTAATGTGTGTCACCGATCAAATCTTCTTGAGCATGAATAAACGTGTCACCGGAGGAAATCTTCCTCTTGGGCATGATTTTATGTGTCACCGGAGCAAATCATCTTGGACACGATTTTTTATGTATGTCACCGGCTCAAATAATCTTGTGCATGATTATATGTATCTCACCCGAGGAAACCTTCTTGGACATGATTTTATACGTCACCGGAGTAAATCCCCTTAGACACAATTTTATGTGTGTCATCGGCGCAAATCATGTTGGGCATGATTATGTGTGTGTCACATGGACACATTTACTTGGGCATGAATTTAAGTGTGTCACCAGGGCAAATCTTCTTGGGCGTGATTTTATGTGTTTCATCGAAATAAATTTTCTTGGGCATGATTTTAAGTGTGTCACCGGGGCAAATCTTCTTGGGCGTGATTTTATGTGTTTCATCGAAATAAATTTTCTTGGGCATGATTTTAAGTGTGTCACTGGGGCAAATCTTCTTGGGCGTGATTTTATGTGTTTCATCGAAATAAATCTTCTTGGGCATGACTTTATGTGTGTCACTGGTGCAAATATTCTTGGGTATGATTGTATGTGTGTCACCGGGGCAAATCTTCTTGGGCATTTAATGTGTGTCACCGATCAAATCTTCTTGAGCATGAATATACGTGTCACCGGAGGAAATTTCCTCTTGGGCATGATTTTATGTGTCACCGGAGCAAATCATCTTTGACACGATTTTTTATGTATGTCACCGGCTCAAATAATCTTGTGCATGTTTATATGTGTCTCACCCGAGGAAACCTTCTTGGACATGATTTTATACGTCACCGGAGTAAATCCCCTTAGACACAATTTTATGTGTGTCATCGGCGCAAATCATGTTGGGCATGATTATGTGTGTGTCACATGGACACATTTTCTTGGGCATGATTTTAAGTGTGTCACCGGGGCAAATCTTCTTGGGCGTGATTTTATGTGTTTCATCGAAATAAATCTTCTTAGGTATGATTTTATGTGTGTCACCGGAGCAAATCTGTTTAGGCATGATTTTATGTGTGTCACCGGCACAAATCCTCTTGGGCAAGATTTTATATGTGTCACCGGCGCAAATCTTTTTCTTCGTTATCATGTTATGTGTGTATCTGTTTTCTTTTAGTGATAGTATCATTTATGTATATATATAATGTCTTTCACGGATTTATGCGCGTTTTCTTTCTTTCTTTCTTTCTTTCTTTCTTTCTTTCACGTCTTTCTTTTTTTTTTCCTTCTCGTATTTTTCTGTCTTTTTCTCCTTTGTCTGTCTTTCATCTCTACTTCTAGAAAGCAAGTAGTTACAGTAACTATTGCCCAGAATAGAGTGTTTACAGTAATACTTGTCTAGAACACGGACAGTTAAAGTAACAATTTCACACAACAGATAGATTAAAGTAACAACTGTGCGAGAGAAAAGCAGTAAATAATTATAACACGAAGGGGTTAAGTTTTAGTTTTAGTCTAGTTTAGTCGACGGATCAACATCACGGCACACGGGTGTAACCCATAAGTGCTTCGTTCTACTCCTAACTCAAGCCTGAGTCTGGAGAATCTCAGCTCAGTGCACGAACTCCGTAGCACCGGCGAGGATCCTGAAATACTTTAGGTAGATTTTTAACTCGAAATTTCTAGTCAAGGTTGATTGATTTATTGATTTAGGAATCGACATCACAGCATTCGGGGCATTCCCATAAGTGCTCCGTCCCCATCCTCAGCAGCCAGCGAAGAGTTCCAACACTAATAGTACCAGTAGCAATCTGATTATAAGTCCGTCTCGCCTTTCCTCTGAGCGTTGAGCGTCGGCCAGATCCCTTCGTCACTCCTCGCTGTCTCATTCTTGCCAGACCATGGTAATTCATTTGCTCCTCCAAGGTGTGCACGTGCTCCCACAAGACCGCAACCACGTCTGCCTTGTTTCCTAGCACATGTTTCTGTTTGTTATTTCTTTGCAGGTTTTACGTTCAGTACTTTGCATTACTTTCTGAAAGATCGGCACTCATACCACAGTATCAAAACCAACGCAATACAGCCCGCTTCCAAATAGCCTGTAGCTGTGTTTTGAGCGCCGTATGCGGGACTGTGAAATGCGTTGGTAACCCCATCGCCACAATGGCACCTTTCTGCACGATAAAAGAGTATCACTCTAACTTTCCATAAACTTGCAACAGATATACTTATCTAAATCCGCCAGCTACACGATGCGTCTATTTATACAATGATCTAGGTCAGTGGCAGATTAGGCAAGCCAGGCCCAATGTTGGCCAAGTTAATATTTATCTATCGATGACAAAGATTTATTTGACTCGCAGCCCTTCTTTCAACAGTTGACGTAGGTAATGGCATGCCAGAAGCGGAATGAACCAATGGGGAATCATCGTTCTGAGCTGAGTTGAGTCGAATTGAGCCAAGAACCGACATCCTTGCACTCAGGACATTCCTAAAAGCGCCCCGTCCCCTCGTTCAACAGCCAGTGAAGAGTCAGACTGCTAATCGTTCCAACTGCCACCTGATTGAAAGTTTTCCTGGTCTTCCCTCTCGGTTTTGAGATTCGCCCAGAACCCCTGCCGATCCCCCGCCATATCATTCTGTCCACATACGGGTTCACATGCTTCCAAATCTTGTCCACATGCTTCCAAATCGCCTGCAGCTGATTCAGAACGCAGTATACGGGATTACGAATCGTTCCACTGTGCCACTGTCTCCACCTGGTCGTACAGGCGCCCGACCAGCTCTCCCCTGTAATGAGTGTTCTGCATTAGGACAACACTGATAGTTGCATGTCCTTTATAGGACGTCGCTTTCAACCCTAGCAATTTTAATTGTTTGTGATTTACTAGGAAGATTTAACGCTCTTATAAATAAACCATACTGGAGGATAAGGTTGAAAGCAAGCGAGCAAGGGGTAGACAGCAATACAAGTGGAAAAATAACATCAAAAGATGGACGAACATCAGCATGACAGAATGTACAGTCAGGGCGAGAGACAGACAGTGTTGGTGATCCATTGTAGCCAACCTTCATTGTGGTGACGATACCTGATTAATTGATTGATAGACTGAGGCAGGTTCAGTAGTTTGCCATGCTGTCTGAACAACCCACGCTCGTGCCGTTGTTAAAAATAAACACAAGGCTACCTGCTTCCAAATCGCCTGCAGCTGATTCAGAACGCAGTATACGGGATTACGAATCGGGCTCGCCACCGCTTCGCCACAGACGGCGTCACATGGTTGCACGAAGGTTAGTATTACGAAGAAGAGAGGTCAGTAGGCCAAATGGATAAGAGCGGTAGTTATTAATCATCCGGTGTGCTGAAGCCGAGGAAGCGGGTTACAACTCCTACACCGTTCAGCTGGACTAAAATATTGACTTCTCGTTCTTGACTTAGGGAGGTAAATTACAAGTACCTCAGAAGTCGGAGTGGGTTCACCTGATGGCGAGGGACACTGGTAATATGGAATAGCTAATAAACACGGAAAAATCAGTTCAATGCTACTAGAAGTAGTCTTAGCACGTGTATGAACTAAGCTTTAAAGGGAAAAACGCAACAAAAAAAAAAAAGCAGCTTAACGTCAACCTGGACAAAAGACGGTGATTGAGTCCCACATAAAGGCTTCAAACTGATAGCGAGCTGGTTCCTGGCAGCACAGAAGCACAGTACATTACAGGCACACAGACAAGGTTGTGATCTGAGAGAACGACGAGGCAAATTAATCAAACCAGTCATGGGTTTTCCACAAGGCTGCATTCTGCCTTCAATGTGTTTCAAAATAAATCACCAATGCACAATCAAGGTGGGCCTTCAGGAGAAATAAGAAGCAATGTATCGATTGGAGAGAATGTTGGCTTCAGCTTTCAAGTTATATAGTGCGTCCTCTAATCCCTGCTTCTTTCCTTTACTTCTATGAACGCCAAGCAGTACATGTGTTTATTTATGAACTGTCTTATTGGCTCTCAAAGGGCTCACCAACAAAATAAATATAATACAAATGCAGACCACGAACTTCGAGAAGACAAGGATCATGTGAACAATCTAATAGGATTGGTAGTCATTGAGAATTTGATTACTGGAAATACATGAATGAAGCAGCACCATGGACGATCACTAATCCTAGGCAAGTCCTGGCAAAACACCTGATAACGTCTGAATTCGTGAAACATACAACAATGCAATGAAAACATGGCCAGGGGTAGAATGCTACAATTATAACATTTCCTAGATCAGGAAAACAAGGTTACAATGTGTTCTTCTCATGCCGTGTGGCGTTGGTGATCATGTCTGCCCACAGCCTTCTGTCTCGCGTACTGCCAGTCTCCTTATAGTCCATGCTGCGAGGCGTTGGTGATCATGTCTGCCCACAGCCTTCTGTCTCGCGTACTGCCAGTCTCCTTATAATCCATGCTGCGAGGCGTTGGTGATCATGTCTGTCCACAGCCTTCTGTCTCGTGTGCTGCCAATCGTTTCTAAATCGATGCTCCTCCATGCCATGATGTCAAACTGTCCACCATCTTCTCTCTTGGTCTCCCCCTGCCTATTACTCCCCTCCAACTTTCCCTTTGTGACTACATACTCCAGCTTTCCTCTTCTCATGACATGCCCAAATAATGTAACCAGTTCTATTTGTGAGTTCATTTCTTTCCAGAAATCTTCATTGCTCGTTCTATCCGTGCACGGTGTTCTCATCATTCTTCTATAAAACCACCTCTCCGTCGCTTCCACGCAATTCCTCACTTGTCTGCTAATTGTCCATGATTGGTTTCTGTACAATGCAGATCGAGCTCGTGATCAAGGATACGGTGAAGCTGATGATGATTAAGATTATGATGATATGATGATACAGATGATGATGATGATAAAATGATGGTAAAGACGATGATGATGATGATGATGATGATGATGATGATGATGATGACGACGACGAGGACGATGATGATGATGATGATGATCATCATGATCATGATGATGATGATGATGATGACGATGATGATGATGATGATGATGGTGATGATGATGATGATGATGATGTGAACCAAACACGCCGAAAACCTGACATCATTTGCCTTTTACTACATTCTTTCCCAAAGGAACGGCAATAAATAAAAGATCCAAGGATTAATAACATTAAACCAGGCTACTTGTAGACAGCACACCGTGCGCCAGTCCCCCAACCATTGAGCCATGACATAAATAACACTTACAGAATGTGTGACACGTTTCATTCACTGCACGAAGCCACCGATCAATGACGGGTTCAAATCTTTCACAACAGGTGCGTATGAGAACTGCCAGTGAAAAATATATTTCTCCTATCGAAGAAATTCCAGTGTTGGTTAGCGAGGGGTCGGTCAAAGCTGGGAGGGGTCTGTCAAAGCTGTGAGGGACCTTAGATGTGGGCCAAAATGAAATTTGTGGCTTCTTCAGCTGTCCATAATAATTATTGACCTCTCTCTCTGTCTCTCTCTCTCTCTCTCTCTCTCTCTCTCTCTCTCTCTCTCTCTCTCTCTCTCTCTCTCTCTCTCTCTCTCTCTCATGTGTGGGTGGGTAGAGGATATGCGGGTGGGTGAGTGTGTGCAGGTTAGGAGATGGTGGGGAATGTTTGTAGGTGTGGGCTCGGGATCTGTGAGTGGGCTGGGGGAGATGGGAGATTATGTGGGTGGGTGCGGAATTTGTGTGTGGGTAGGTGCGGAATATGTGAGTTGACGGGGAGATGTGTGTGTGGCTGAGGAATGTGTGTTTGGCTGGGTGGGTGGAGGTGTGTGGGTGGAGGAGGATATGTGGGTGAGTGATTGTTGGTGGGTAATGGGACGGGTAGAGGATATGTGAGTGGGTGGGGAGATGTGTGTAGGTGGGGGATGTGTGGGTTATTGAATGTATGTGTGCTTGGGGTGTGGGTGGATGGGATGTGTGGTGGGTGAGAGGTGTGTGTGGGTGGGGAGATGTGTAGGTGTAGGGATGTGGTGGATGGGTGGAGGAATGTATGTGTGTGTGGGTTATGTGTGTGGTTGGGTGGAGGAGTTGGAGTGAATGGGGGATGTGTGGGTGGGTGGTGGATGTGTCTCATAACATAGTAATATGCATTGTTTATGTTTACAAAATTCATGTGACAATGTTTTTTCCTATGCACTGTTGATGAAAGAAAGCTGAGTGAGTGGAAGGGCCGAGTGTAAGACGGGCCTGCGTGCCCAATTTGTTACCCTTTGAAAATAAAGTCTGTTCGTTCGTTCGTTCTCTCTCTCTCTCTCTCTCTCTCTCTCTCTCTCTCTCTCTCTCTCTCTCTCTCTCTCTCTCTCTCTCCCTCTCTCTAGTCTAGAGGTTGTACGCTATATATATATCGTTTGGCTTTAAAATAGTGCGTCATATTCTTGATGGTGCTTAGATGTGTAATAGCAATGTCAGTGGGTTAGCAATACCAGGGGCAGGCAGATGGGACGGAGATTTAAATACACTGAACACAGTGACCTATTATCAATTGTCAAAACTGCCTATATTACCTTGCAGTGTAAGGGGGGGGGGGGGGTTGAACCTGAGGAATTAAGGCCGCCTGGCTAGTGCAGTCGCTGCGAACTGTGCAGGTTAAGGTCCACCCCCACCCTCAACAGAAACAAAAATCAGTCACCTTACAGAAGATTCGAACCTGGGTTTACCGTATAGGACCCGACGCTATAGGGAATCTACCGGGGGCATTAATGTCAGGATTAGCATAATCAGATAAGTACATTATTCGACACCAGGAGGCGGACAGGCAGAGACGCACTGGATCTACAAAAGTTGGTTGCCACGAGACAATTCACTGATTGGTTCTTGCACAACATAGGAGGAATAAAGTAGCACGACAATCAGCAAGCTCGTGGAGAGAACTAGACAAATGCCAGTGAACCAGCAGGTGATGTTGTTATACATTGAGAAAACCCGAGAATAGTATAACTAGAAATACTTTAATCTGGAACCCACCGGGACAGAAGAAATACCGGAAGACCTAAACAAAACAAAAAACATCAAGGAGAAGAGAAGCAGAAGCAATAATGAACAATTGGGACACGGACAGAGCTGCTGGGAGAGCTGCAGATAGGCGTGCTATTGGGTGATTTGGTTGGGGTGTCTATGCCCCAGATAGGCGTGCTTGGGGTGATTTGGTTGGGGTGTCTATGTCCCAGATAGGCGTGCTTGGGGTGAGTTGAGGGGGTGTCTATGCCCCCTGGGGAAAGAGAGCAAAAGAAGAAGAAAGTATGTGAGTTGGAATGTGGCCAAAATTCCATCACAATGCCTAGGCAGAGCTTCAGAGAAACATGTGGTGCCCAAACGACATGTTTCCTTTCTCGGCCTTGCCTTGTGTTCTCCAGAGGAATGGGTAACCAATACATCTGGAACAAAGTAGGCTGCAGACGCTGGCGGCTCAGCGTCAAAGCTCCGAGACCTCGCCTCCACGAGCAGGTGGCGAGTGGTGGCCAGACCCTGGCATCCAAGGGACCCGACTTAGAGGCGTTCAGCCAAGTCCCACAGGTGAGGGCCTCGTACGTGCCTGGACCATAGGACGCGTACATCTGTCAATCACAAGTGTCCGGACCTGTGTAAAGCGTGTACTACCGTCAGACTCCCCGTCTGACTTTTGCGGATCCCACGACCACCGGGAATAGGCCCGCCGGAGATGTTGCGAGCAAATCTCCCATCCTTCCACTGTGCGGATCTCGCGACCAGCGAGAATAGGCCCGCCGGAGATATTGCTCGTCTGTTGCGGGCAAATCTCCACCGACTGAATAAGTATCAGCGGGGAAAGAAGACCTTGTTGAGCTTGACTCTTGTCCGACTTTGTGAAGACACATGAAGGGTGTAGCATAGATGGGAGCGCAAGCGCAATTGAAGAAGAAGAAGAGAACACTGCTAAACGAACATTAATATTTTAAACATATTGTTTCATTTTTTTTTACAGGGTCCACCTCATCAGGGTCCACCTGTTGTAGTTATGCCTTTTTAGAAGTACAATGTATCAAACTATCTATCGTCTGTGAAGACGACAAGGTGCCAATGTATATTCAGAAATATTATATGGCGCGGAAGTCTGGACAGTGAACAAGCAATTAGAAAGTCGAATAGTGGCCCCGGAGATGTGGATATGCAGAGAATATGTTGTTTGTCATGGAAGCAAAAACAATCAAATACAGAGATTTTCTAGAAAATCTAGGAATGAAAAGAGTTGATGAAAGAAATAAAACACAGGCAAGTTAAATATTTCGACCATGTTAAAAGACATAACACTCTTATAAAAACCATACTGGAAGGCAAAGTTGGGGGCATGCGAGCAAGAGGTAGACAACAATACAAGTGGGAAGATAACATCAAGAGATGGACGAACATCAGCCTGACAGAATGTAATGTCAAGACGAGAGACAGGCAGTGTTGGAGATCCATTGCAGCCAACCTTCATTGTGGAGACGGCACCTGATTGATTGATTGATGATCGACTTCACTGCACCGGGTGTAACCCCATATCGTGCGGTATCTCTTCGAGAACGAAAAGTTGCATAACCAAAGTATGGTAGCAAGCATGAAATCCGCAGCTGCAGCGATGACTTCCAGGGGTTCTGGTTTGAACCCATTGATGGGGTACTGGTGCATGAATTGGCAGATGTGGTCGGGGCCCTGTGGAATCGTGTATATACTGCAGAAGACCAGACAGCCCATCACGGCCTGGAGACAATGGTATTGTAGGGAGAAACCATAACATGTGGCCGATACTCAGGACTCTGAGGAAAGGCCAGACGGACATATAATCAGACGGACACTGATACCATTAGCATTGGGACTCTAAGCTGGCTGTTGAAGATGCGGACGGAGCACGTACAGGAACGTCCCGAGTGATGTGACATAGGTTCTTGACCCGCGGTGGCGAAGTGGCTTCCTGGTCTGGTGATGGTGGCTTCGATCAGACTCGGGGGGGGGGGGGGGGGGGGGTGTTCAAACCTTGTTTGATGACTTGTGCTGCCAGGTCCGCCATGTTTAACATGGGAAACCAGGACATGTCTTGGGAAGTAAAAGTGACACCGCCCACATCACCGAAGTGGCTTCCTGGTCTGGTGATGGTGGCTTCGATCAGACTCGGGGGGGGGGGGGGTGTTCAAACCTTGTTTGATGACTTGTGCTGCCAGGTCCGCCATGTTTAACATGGGAACCAGGACATGTCTTGGGAAGTAAAAGTGACACCGCCCACATCACCGAAGTGGCTTCCTGGTCTGGTGATGGTGGCTTCGATCAGACTCGGGGGGGGGGGGGGGGTGTTCAAACATTGTTTGATGACGTGCTGCCAGGTCCGCCATGTTTAACATGGGAACCAGGACATGTCTTGGGAAGTAAAAGTGACACCGCCCACATCACCGCCCTGCGCGCTGATTGGTACATATAAATATGGGTCTGTCACCGTTATCCCCCATGCGCCTTAAGGCGTGAAAAAAAAAAGAAACCATAACTGACTTGTTCACTTAACATCAACCTAGAAGAAACCATCACTGTTCACTTAAATTCAACCTAAAATGCCTAAAGATGGGTAAACGGGTTTCTAAAAAAACAAAAAAAAACGCCTAGGTCGTCTGAAAAGAAGGGGCGTGTTGTAACGATGATGACAAATACGAAAACCATGAAGAGAAACTGATACACCGCCACGATCTCTCCAGCTCGCCTACATAGACCTGTGTGGGAGGAAGTATAAACCTTGGCCAGTGGCGCTGTGACATACTTAAATATCTTGGTCTGAACTTTCACTAACAACTTCAGTAAACTGGCAATATGTGCAGTTGTCGAGTTAAGATCTAAATGTAAGTGTCGGTCTTTGGGTTAAGATGAAAGCGTGCTAATGTGCTGAGATATGCCCACGAGGGATAAGAACAAGACACGAGGCGGAAAACTGATCCAGTAACCACGTGGTACAGGGCAGAGGTGGATCAGAAAGAGCGCATGTGGGACTGAGAGGCCCACAAATATTAGTAGTTGTAGTAGTATACTCATCATCATCAAGTGCCCTGCCAGCTAGCGTAGGCGTTCATGGCTCTCCACAGATCTCGGTCGTTGGTGTTGTGGATCAACTCTGCTGATGGTATTCCTCCATGCCACCGTCTCAATTCATCCAGCATCATTTCTCTTGGTCTACCTCTGCCTCTCTTCCCCTCGATCTTTCCAGTTGTCACAATGTTCTCCAATGCCTCTCTTCTCATCACATGACCGAAGAAAGATGTTTGTCTCTTTCTTATTGTTGTATATAATGTTCTAGTTTCATTAGCCTGTATCAGGCAGTCGTTGTTAGTTACTCTGGCAGTCCAAGGAATTCGCAACATTCGTCTCAGGAACCACATACATCTCTGTTGCTTCTAATTTATTTTTAATTTGTTCATTTACATTCCAAGATTCACGGCCATGCAGCAAAATTGGTTCTACATAACATTTTAGCACTCTCTTTCTTACACTCAGTGATAGTGACTTATTGCATAAGATTCTCTTCATTTTCTGAAATGCGTCCTTTGCTTGCCCTATTCTGCTCTATTCCTGAGGACCGAGTATCCACCGGAATATGTGGACAACTCTGCAGCTGAGGAGAGCAGGGCACTCACTTGTCCTGACAGTCGGAACTGGCTGTCAAAGGCAGAGGTAAAAGACCCCCATATGGATGTGGAAGGCAAGGGGAAACCACTACATTATCTTCCCAAAACTTCATGGCAAAACAAATCTCAGAGTTAGTGAACGACGTTAATGGCTGTCTTAGGACATCCTCATCCGGTAGGGACAGTCATGAGCCATAGGTGACACCAGACCGCATGCAGCTACTGATGGCAAAATAATAACTAAAATAAACTAGAGTAGAAACATGGAATCTTAGGACATTAAATGAGCTAGGAAAATTGAAAAAATGTTCTAAGAGAAATGGATAGCATGAATATGAATATACTAGGCGTTAGTGAGATGAGATGGAAGGGATCGGGCAAAATTATAGCTGACAACCACACAATAATTTATTCTGGAGGGGATACACATGAAAAGGTGTAGGAATAATATTAGACGAAAAAACAGCCAAATCAATTAATGGATACTGGTGTATTTCAGACAGAGTTATAATAGTCAAAATCAAAGTCAAACCAATAGATATAAATATTACACAAGAATATGTACCAACAACAAGCAATAGTGATGAAGAAATACAACACGTTTATGGCGAAATAGACATGTCGATGGCTCAAATTCGATCACAAGAAATAAAAATAATACTTGGAGATTTTAATGCAAAAGTAGGAAAGGGGAAAATGGAGTATGTAGTGGGGAATTATGGTTTAGGTACAAGAAATGAAAGAGGAGAAAAACTAATAGAATGGGCAAATATCAATGATATGATAATTGGGAACACATGGTTTAAACACCATAAAAGACGACTATACACATGGAAAAGCCCTGATAAGAAAATACGCAACCAAATTGACCATATACTTATTAGTAATAGATTAAGAAATGCTTTAATTAATGTAAAGACAATGCTTGGTTCTGACTGTAATAGTGATCATGTACCACTATGTGGACAAATAAAAGTAAGATTAAAGAGAAGAAATAAAACGGTTAGGAATGTGAGACTTAATAAAGATATTCTGAAAGTAGATAACGAACTACTAACGAACTACAGATAACGATAAAGAAATTCAAGAACAATACAGAGTGACTGTGAAAAATAGGTACAATGCAATAGCTAAAATACAGAGTATAAATGAACAATGGGAAATGTTAAGGAACTCAATTCATCAAACTAGCAAAGAAATATTACCTTAGAGATGCCAAATAGCTAAGAAAAAAAAATTTATGAATAAAGAAATCTTAATATTGATGGGAAAAAAAAAAACAGAGTAAAAATGGCAAACAAGAAAACGCTAAGATAAATAAAGAAATAAAAGATAAATGTGTGAAGGCAAAAGAAAGTTGGTTAAACGAACAGTGCAAAATAAACAAAAATGAATTAAATTCGACTAAAGATACAAAAGATATGTACAGACAAATCAATGAGGTGACGGGAAGAAAAATATGAATAAATACAGGGTGTCTGAAATCAAAACCAGGAAAGATATTATTTTTAGAAGGTGCTATCATGAGGAGGTGGAATGAGTATATAAGTAGTATACTAGTAGCAATATTACACATGACACAAGTGTAGTGGTGGTAGTAGTTGTGTTGCAAGTACAGTAGTAGTAGTAGTAGTAGTAGTAGTAGTAGTAGTAGTAGTAGTTGTTGTTGTTGTTGTTGTTGTTGTAGTAGTAGTAGTAGTAGTAGTAGTAGTAGTAGTTAGTAGGAGAGTAGTAGTAGTAGCAGCAGCAACAGCAGCAGCAGCAGCAGTAGTAGTAGTAGTAGTAGTAGTAGTAGTAGTAGTAGTAGTAGTAGTAGTAGTAGTAGTTGTTGTTGTAGTTGATTTTGTTGTTGTTGTTGTTGTTGTTATTGTAACAAACAGCTGACAACAGTAAAACAGACAGATATCCAGGCATGTCCATGGGACACATTTTTCAGTCCTATCCCATCCCATGGTAATTTATGCCTGTCCCATCCTGCCAAGCTGTAGGTTCCTCTTCATTATGATGCGTTATCTATAAACTTATGAACTCAACAGCAGGTATCAATAGATTCGGCTCAACAACAACTAGCCAAGGTGACAACAACTGGAGCCTCAACTGTGAACTCAAAAGACGAAGTAACTTCTGGGTTGAACAATACGAACGTTGTTTTAATCATACAGCTGACACTGTTGGTTGTAACAAATATCCTCTTGTACACTTAAAGTGCCTGTTATTGCTAGGCGGGCATTTAAGTTCTAGGTACAAGCATGCATATTTTCAAATACAATCAAACCTGTTAAAAAGTGTTCGCCATTTTTTTTTATGTCTCTGAACATATCCTTCTTTCATTCACACAGGCTGGCTTAGCTGCTGCATAGATTCCGTCTAGGTTCCTGCCCACCGTGTCTGAATATGTGGCGCTATTAATCTTTTATAACATCCTTCCATCTGTTGTTATCTTTATAGCCACTGATAAATGCCAACAAGTTCTTAGCCACACTAATTTGCTCCAGAGACAAATTTCACGGCCTTCTCTGTCGAGAACTCCACAAGGTCTGTTTGTTAATTGACATCAGCGTGACGTTTTCTCTGTTGACAACTTGTTTCATAGTTTCTCTGAGCTTTCGGCTTCTAGGATTCTCCACGTACTTTCTGTGATGTAATTCTCGGGCACCAGCTATATGGCACATCCCATCCCATCCCATCCCATCCCATCCCATGTGATTCCCATGATAATATTAATATGGAATACAGTTCAAATAAAACTATGAAAGTTTAGGGTTAGTGTCTACTAATTAGGACTACATGTACAAAGAGACATGTAAAACAACAGAATTTATTAATTTTAATATTCAAGAGTATTTTATTAAAACAAAGTGTAATCTAAATATGACAATTCAGTGTCATTCTGACACTCTCATTCTGTTTCTGAGTCCCTCTGCTCATTCAGCACATTATCTTTTTCCTGCTGATCGACTGTTTCTAATAATTCAGTTGTTGTTGTTGTTGTTGTTGTTTGTGTTCGTTGGCTTGAGCTCCAACGTGAAGTCCTGTATGTCGGATGAAGGCATCCTGTTGTCCAACATCAATGTGATGTCATACAGGACCTGAGGTTTGCGTGAGTATCCGTTGTCCCATGTCTGGATTATTGGTGTGCAGACTGGTGGTTCCTCGCCATACAGGCAGACACTCTTCGACTTCGGAGGAGTCGGCGATCCTACTGACTTTAGCCAGGACCCCGAAGGGACCTGTTGCCCAGGACGCTCGACGAGGACGCGTCAATAGGTCTTGGCCAGTATATAACCCGCCCCTGGTGCCTTGGAAACACCTTTGCGTCCCTATAATTCAGTTAATCCAGGTAATCCCTGAACAATTTCCACAATTTTCATCTCACATGCAAATCTGATATACACATAGTTTATATCGAGAGCTGGTAACATCCGTTTTCGTAACTTACTCAACAACAATCCTGCTGCACTAAATAAGCGCACTACTGCTGCTGAGGACACTGGAATGGCCAAAACAATTTTCGCACTTGCTTTTAGCAGTCGAAACCTATGTTCATTTTTCCAATAATTTAATAGTTGTGAAGTTGGTTGCCATAAATTTTGAAACATGGTGACTTCATCCTCAAGGCAGTTGTTTCTGGGGTCACCAAACTTAAGTGTTTTGTTTGATGGAGGATAAAAAAATAAGTCATAATCACTTTTCAGCTTTTGTTTTACAATTCCTACTACTTCACATACAGCAGATGATTCAGAAGAAAGATTTAAATACTTGATGAATAAATAACAGTTGGAACAACAGACTTAGACAAAGCGATCCAATCATTGGCCCATTTATTGGTGTCCATGTTCCCTTTCTTCTTAGTGACAACAGACTTAACCATGTCTTCTATTTTGGCTTTAATGTAATCTCAGTAAGGAATGCTGCAGTAGCTGCCAGAGAACTCCCGCAATATGGCCACAGTTTTTCTCCAATAATTTTCTGAAAGTTCTGACAATATTTCTTCACCACGCTGCTGGAAGTTTCTTTGCCAATATCAACAACAACTTTGTATAACTGATAGTCTAGGAGGAAGTATAACAGCGAAATTAAATGAGTTGTAGCACCATCAATTTCTAGTTTGTCAAAAAACGTTTTGAATTTCTTATGTATGTACAGCATTCCTTTAATCTGAGTAAATGTGGTTTAAGTATTCGGAATGTGGTTTAAGAATTCTTCATCATCTTCATTAAAGTAATGCGAGTAATTTTTTTTTTAATGGGCATTGAAACGTTGGTAATATGATCGCCATTCGCGTGTTACAGATTTTGTTGGTATGGAAATTGTCAGCTGTGATGCCTTTGCCTGACGTGTATTGTAATATGTTTCAATAAATTAAAGTTGATCCATGAACTGATCCAGTTCAGAAATCACGTCTCTGCTGAAGCTATCAGTAATGCATGTTGATAATCTGTGCTCAGTACAACCAGATCAGTGCCAATCAACAACTACAGCAACAATGGCTGACTAGCAGCGCGAATTTATTTATTTATCCGGTGTCCCACCACGAGATAAAGAATTGATACAAATATATAAAGAAAAAAGAAGGATAAAAGGCTTTAAAAAAGTGTTTTAAAAATTTAAAAAACAAATTAAGGATAGCTCTGACGTAGATCAAGTTGCTATGACATGGCTACTGTCCCATGTGTCCCATGGGAAATACAAATGTGTGCTGTCTCATCCCATCCCATCCCATGGGACGTTTCCCTTGGGATTCCCATGGACAAACCTGCAGATATCACACATTAAAACAGACAATTGTCACACGGTAATATAGACAGATGTCACACAATAAAACAAACACATGTCACACAGTATAACAGACAAATGTCACACAGTAAAACAGACATACCGCAAACAGTAAAATAGACTTGTCCCAACACTGTAAAACCCCAGATTATTCAGCAAGTCACAAAGATGTGTCACTGAAGCAGGATACGATGATCAAAAATGGCGACACACGCGACATGTTGATAGATTCAGTGTCAAACAAAACGTAGGTTTGGACCAAACAAGAATGGATGGCGGGAAATTGGAAGTGTGTCACAGTTATACTCTAAAAGTTGTTAATCTGTTAGCAGACATGTTGATTTACATATCAGATTAAAGCAGGCTGTTTAGGGAAAAGTACTGTTTTGATATTGTTAATGAGACAACATTTCGGCGATGTATAAACCCATGGCAGATACGGGAAGTCGCTTAAGTTGATTAATCATCCAATGGCACTTCAGCAGAGAAGCAGCAAAGACAATCAACACTTGGACACACCTGGTACAGATGTCAGTACAGGTGACACATCCACAGATTACAGAACTCGCAAACAAATATCGCATGAAATGTGAATGCCCTGTCTACATAATCAATGACTACTGCTGCACGTGGTCAAAGTCTTATGTCAGATATCACATGGTTAGCGAAGCTGCTTGGCGCTGTGGCAAACATTCGACTTACGCAGCAGACATCTGAGGTTCGATAATGCTTGAACTAAAAAATTAGAAGCATTTTAGGGGGAGGGTTGATAGGTTACGGTGTCCGTCTCAGGATATGAAGCTAGTGGGTTTGAATCCAAACATAGGTTCTTACGTTTTCACGAGAACCAGCGTCTCCTGGCTATAACGGCCCCCTGATCTCTTGTGTGGTCAAATCTGATTGAGGGAGGGGAAGAGGGCAACAGAGGAAGAGGAAGAAGAAAAGGAAAACGAAGAGGAAGAAGAAGACAGACAGACAGACAGACAGACAGACAGAGCAGCGGCAGCGGTGGCGGCGGCAGACGACGACGACGACGAAGAAGAAGAAGAAGAAGAAGAAGAAGAAGAAGAAGAAGAAGAAGAAGAAGAAGAAGAAGAACTCCAAATGATACTCCCTATTTTACAGAGATTTAGAACTCACTCTACTAACATATAAGGTTTGTACCCTAACTTATCAGCCACCGCACCCTGTGAGTGGACGAGACCAGTATAATGTGTGTATCCTAACTTATCAGCCACCGCACCCTGCGAGTGGACGAGACCAGTATAATGTGTGTATCCTAAATTATCAGTCACCACACCCTGTGAGTGGACAAGACCAGTATAATGTGTGTATCCTAACTTATCAGTCACCACACCCTGTGAGTGGACAAGACCAGTATAATGTGTGTATCCTAACTTATCAGCCACCGCACCCTGCGAGTGGACGAGACCAGTATAATGTTTGTATCCTAACTTATCAGCCACCGCACCCTGTGAGTGGACGAGACTAGTATAATGTGTGTATCCTAACTTATCAGTCACCACACCCTGTGAGTGGACAAGACCAGTATAATGTGTGTATCCTAACTTATCAGCCAACGCACCCTGTGAGTGGACGAGACCAGTATAATGTTTGTATCCTAACTTATCAGCCACCGCACCCTGTGAGTGGACGAGACCAGTATAATGTTTGTATCCTAACTTATCAGCCACCGCACCCTGTGAGTGGACGAGACCAGTATAATGTGTGTATCCTAACTTATCAGCCAGCGCACCCTGTGAGTGGACGAGACCAGTATAATGTGTGTATCCTAACTTATCAGCCAGCGCACCCTGTGAGTGGACGAGACCAGTATAAGATCACATATCAAACAAACACGGTGCCAGGAAACGAAACACACAAAGACACTACAAACTGAAAGATACAAGTTTCATCAGATTTAAGATGAAAGACAAGATAAGAACAAGTCAACAAGAAACGGCAATGGAGGAGAAAAACAACACAAACTTACATGAAAGATCTGCATGGCTATGTCACTGATGCCAACCTATCATGGCGTCCCACTTTCGAACATATTTCCCACTTAGAAACTCCAGCACAAGTGGCCGCGCACAAGAGGTCTCGACCACATCTACACAGTTCTTCTGTTTGACAGGGAGTTCCCTGAGACTATTTGTCGATGCGGTTAGACCTTTCCTCGCGCGCTCCCCGTCAACCTATATGTTTGAATTGACAGTCTGCGAACGCAGTTCATGTAGGCATATATAATGAATGCACATCGCCCTTTCTCAGTTTTCTAAACCCTGGAAAACTATTGAAATAGGTGACATATTTAGGGAAATCCCTGCATAGAAGTATGTCTACACATAGTCAGAGTGGGTGCGCCTGATGGCCAGGGACATTGCTTATAGGGAAGCTAACCCACACGCAGAAATCAGTCTAGCGCACTAGAAGTTGAAGCACGTGTGTGGACTACTCTTGAGTTCCAAGCGAGGGAACGCAAACTAATACAAACATAGCCAATTATCATATCATATGAGATGCCGGGCACACGAATGTCCATGTTTCTCTGTACACATCCGCCCTTCTGCTTCTTCTTCTTCTTCTTCTTCTTCTTCTTCATCTTCTTCTTCTTCTTCTTCTTCTTCTTCTTCTTCTTCTTCTTCTTCTTCTTCTTCTTCTTCTTCTTCTTCTTCTTCTTCTTCTTCTTCTTCCGTTCATTCTTCCCTGTGGTGTGCTGGGAACAAGCAGATTGGCTGTGTCTGTACCATTGGATGGTATTGAGGCATATTAAGGCAAATGTGTTCAGGGCCCTGTGTATATAGCGTGGGGAACAGACATCACGGTCTGGAGAGATTGTTGCGGCAGGGAGTGACCAGGGGATCTGGCCAACACTCAGGACTTCGAGGAAGGTTAGACAGACACACATTCAGACTACAATTGGTACCATTAGAATTGAGACTCTTCGCTGGCTGTTGAAGATTAGATCAAGCACGTATGGGGATGCCCTGAGTGCTGTGATCTCGATTCTTGACGCGACAAACTATTCCATGTTTACGCCGACAGACGAGTCAACAGATTTCTGAATCTCCTCTGTTCTCCCACATAATTTTGAACGCACTTCTGCCTCGCTAGGCTAGAAGGTCCGCATGACCGAATGGATCAGAGTGGTGGGTTTTATATTTCCGGTGTGCTGACGTCAAGGTAGCGGGTTCATCCCCTTCACCGGTCAGCTGGACTAAATGTTGACTTCTCATCCTTGCAACTAGAAGTAGTAACACGTTTATGGACTACACTTGAGTTCAAAGCGAGCGAGCGAAACAAAAATGGTCTATGTAAACGGACAGGTAAAGACAGGAATGAGGCGACCAAAGATATACCTCGAGAAACACTTCAGAAGAAGAAAGAGGTCGGGGAGGGGGAGGAAGAGTATTAGAAGAAAAAGAAGCAGTTAATGACATTAAGATACGTTACACATGCCGGCCTCAACTAGAAGTACATCAAGAGCCAGAGACCTATAGCAATTCATCATCATCATCGCGTGCCACGTCGATAAACATGCGCGGTCATAATTCACCATCTGACAGGATCACCCACATCTTTTTGGATGAGCTCTGTCTTCTGTCCCGATTATGCTCTATGACAAAGCCATTTGGGTATTTGTCTCTTTGATTTACGATTCGTCAAATCACGGAGCCATTCAGGGCTGACCAGTTAAGAGCAGCACTCTCTGATTGGACAACAATCTCCTTCAAATTAATATCCCGTGTGGGTTAAACCGTAGGCAACCGATATTTGTGGCTGACTCAGTCACAGAATTATTAATCTGAGCCAGGGAGGACCATAAAATAATTTATCCTTGAGATTGAACGAGGTGGGGATAATGGTACAATCGAATCCTTGAGATTGAACGAGGTGGGGATAATGGTACAATCGAATCGAATCGAATCCCGCGTGAAATTCTCAGAATGGTCCCCGCCAAATGGGCACAGTCTTGCTAGAAACTGCCCTAATAAGTTAGTTGCATATCTTTTTTTCCAAGACGTCGCAGACACCCAGCAAATGATTTTTTTCTGTTTGTTGGCAAGTTTACGTTAAGTAGTTCTGAACGACCGGCACCCATAATATTTCGTAAAATAACAATGCAAAGGCGGTCTGCTGCCAAATCACCCGCAGCTGTTTCAAACGCGTTATGCGGGATTACGAAATGCGCCCGTGACCCTTTTGTCACTGAATCGGCTACCAACTGAGCGGAAAGTGCTAGAAGTCCTATTGGATTGAGCCAAGAACGGACATCACAGCACTCCGGACATTCCCATAGTGCTCCGTCTCATCTTCAAAAGCTGGGGGTCAGCATGGTCGAATGGGTAAGAATGCGTGTTCTTAAACATCCGTCGAGGCAAGGGGTTCAACCCCTGATGGCGAGGGACACTGTTAATAGGAAAAGCTAATCCACCGCAAAATTAAGTCCATCACTACTGTTAATAGTGTTTATGGACTACGCTTGAGTTCAAAGAGAGAGAGAGAGCGCGCAACAACAACAACAAAAACTTCCGTTGTGCTGATGCCTAGGTAATGGGTTACACCCCTACAACGGTGAGTTGGACTAAAATGTTGACTTATAGTCCTTTTCCCTAGGACCTAATTAAGAGTATCTAATGAATCGGAGTGGGTTCGCCTGATGGCGAGGGACACTGGTCATAGGCAAAGTTAATCCACAAGCAAAAATCAGTCAAGTGTGGTCGAGGCTTGAGTTAAAAGCGAACGCACGAGAGAGAAAGAACAATCTTCAACAGCGAACGAAAAGTGTCAATGCCAAGGGTACCAGTAGCAGTCTCAATATGTGTCCGCCCGGCTTTTCCTCGGAGTTTTGAATTCGACCAGATCCTCTGATCACTCCCTGCAGCACCGTTCTCTCCAAGCCATGATGATCTATCTGTTCTTCTACACCAGTGGTTCCCAAACCATGGCTCGCGGGCCACTTGTGGCCCGCCAGCTGCCAGAAAGTGGCACGCGAGGCCTGTTATTTAATATATATAATGCACTCGGAGCGCCCTGTCAGCATGAGATAATTTACTCTGCTTGTGGTTGTTATGCTCATATATTATCGAATGCGCCTGTTCAGTTCGCAACAAAACCTTATGAAGACATTAACTGCTTTTAAAGTTTTAGCATTTTTTTGACGAAAGTTAAGAAAGGCAAGAATGATATTGCACGACTTTTATAATTTTATAACGTTGTGGCCAGCATAAATACCGAAAATAGTAGATATGGCCCTCTGCTTGAAAAGCTTCGGAACTACTGTTCTATACTATGCACACGATTTCAAAGGTCCCCGACCAAATCTGCGTGCATTCGCACTGCGAGCGTTAACAAGACAAGTCGCCTTAACCAGTCAAGAAGTCTGATGCGGGGGGAAATGTCACGTTACAAGTCCAACAACAAGAAACACGCGGTATCCAAGATGTGTAGCATGGGAGCCGACAAGACCGAGAAGAAGATGAACGTGGAGAACATGCCTGCTAGCTGCATCAAAGAACCTGAAACTACAGCTATTTCTGAAGCTACCACGACGGAGAAGATCGACAGCCCACCACAGACAAGAGCCAAACCTACTGAGAAGCAGAGGGAGGAGAAAGACACCAGAGTCGGAAACACCGACTCACCGACAAGCAAGTGGGTTGTCAAACGAATCCAAGTGGAGCTGGCAGACCAAGAAATCCTGAAGCAGCTACAAGATGAGACTCTCCACATCAAATTCTTGAAGGCGGAGCGGCTACTCACCTACTCCAAGATTCCTACAACCTTGGCGGTAGTGATATCGGAGGGCAGCTAGATGCCGATAACAGTATCAATCAACAAGAGAATGCAGCAGCCAGAGAGATTCATCCCTAGAGTCAACCAATGTTCCAGATGCCAGAGGGCCGGCCACAGCAGAGCAATATGTCGCAGTAAGACGGAAATCTGCCGTTACTGCGCCGATCACCACGCCTTCAAGGAGTGTCCGCTGGCCAAGCTGGACACGGACTTCCGAGCTCCTAACAACAAAAGAAAGTGCGCCAACTGCCTGGGCAAGCATGGAGCAAGATACTTGGGCTGTCCGTACCTGCAACGACACAGAGACGCCTTAAAGATCGCAACTACCACGAATACACCAGTCAAGGAAGCAATGCGAAGGGGCGAGACAGCCACGGGTATAGCACAAGCTGAAAGAGATCAACTGCAAAAACAGATAGACGAGTTGAAGAGACAAGTCAAGGCACTGCTGACGCCGACTCCGACCAGCGACAACGAAAAACTACTGGCGGAAATGAAGGAGATTCAGCAAAACATCAAGCAAGAAGTGGAACATATGGCACTGATTAAGAAGGAGAACGAAGAAATCCTACAAACCATTAAATCAGAGCGAGAACTACAGAAAGCTGAAATGGAAATATTCCGAAACAAAACAACAAAAGCCGTACAAGAAATTACAGAGAAACCGCAAGATGAAAACCAAGAGACCGAGCCTGAATCGCAAGCGAAAGCCAGCAGTCCAACCACGACGCCTGAAACAGCCAAAGGGAAGCCAATATCCAGCCAGACATCCGAAGAAAACCGAGATGAGCAGCCTGACGACGACAAAGAGGACGCCCCGATACCGCCACTATTTACCGATGAAGAACTCGGGGAAATAAAGAGGACACACGAACTCAGGTGCAAGGAATACAGAAGGCGCATGGAAGAAAAAGCAAAGAAGTACAAGAAAATAAAGGGGAAACCAATGCCATTCCGTATCGCTGAAGAACCAGATTTATACGAGGATGAAGATCACCCATGGAAATACTATACAGATGAAGGAGAGATCATCCCAATCCTGACCGCAGAGGAAAAAATCGAATGGCAACAGAAGCTCAAACTCGAAGAAAAAAAAGGAGGAGGAGGAAAATGAAAACATCGATAACGCTCCTACAGAAAGTACAAAAAAGGAGGCCAAAAAAAAAAAAAAAAACCAAATAAAAAGTCCTTTTAAGTACTGCAACCAGTCAAGCCAGACGAGCCAGGATTCTTCAGTAACAAAAGATACCACAAAAGGAGACGAGCACAAAAGACAGCCGCCGACCGATTCCCCCAGCTGACGTCACAGACACAAACAAACAGAACCAGTCCGGATCAGGACTAACTCGTAAGAGCGCACAAGACAAGAATTAGGGCGAATGAATCCACAAAAACCACGGACCTCAACAATAACCACAGCTGAAAGACGCAAGGTTGAACGAGGCCGAATTTGGAATTTTTGTTTTGAAAATTGGAATTGGAATTTGACATCTGCCTTATCATGCACCAATACCCCACCACGCGGTGCAGACCCCGCCAATCGGTCCGCCTGCTCGTTTCCCGCCACACCGGCATGTCCTGGGGGAAAATCCAGCACATGCTCTCCCTCTCTCTCTCTCTCTCTCTCTCTCTCTCTCTCTCTCTCTCTCTCTCTCTCTCTCTCTCTCTCTCTCTCTCTCTCTCTCTCTGTTTGCTTGTTCAATTCTCAAGACGAATACTGTTTGGGCCAGGTTAGTGCTGCCCTGGATGTCAGCAGAAAATCCTTCCTGGAAACGTTCAGAAATTAAATCAAGGAAGATTTTTGTTTCGTGTTGGTGGGCTCTCTGTCTCTCGCGGAAACCCAACAGGACCCCGCAGAACCGTTAAGGTTATTAAAACTGTCGGTGTGATTACTTAAATAGCAGTTAATGCGTGATTTATTAATTGAATTTGTGATTCATTGTGTTAGCGTGTGATTTATTGTATGCATTTGTGATTCATTGTGTTAAGTTGTGATTTATTGTATGCATTTTTGATTCACTGTGTTAGATTTATAATCAAGTCATTGTCTCTTGGTGTGATTCGTTGCGTTAGTTTATAATTTATTGTGCTAGCGTGTGATTTATTGTATGAATGTGTGATTCATTGTGTTAGCTTGTGATTTATTGTGTTAGCGTGTGATGTATTGTATGAATTCGTGATTCATTGTGTCAGATTTTGATTTGTTAGTTAGTTAGTTAGTCGACAGATCATCCTCGTTGCACATCGGACCATTCAGTCCATAAGTGCTCGGATCCCCTCCTCAGCAAATCCCGCAGCGTGTAGCGGCTAACGACGCCAGTTCTGTGTTGGTTTATCAATCTTCTTTGGCTTCCTGCGTAGTGTTCTTGTTTGGCCACCCCTCTTTTAATTTGCTGCTCTCGCAGTCTGGCCATTGTTGTAGATTCACAGTCATCACTTGGTTCTTGCAAAAGTCTCACTTCTCGTAGAGCATTCAGAATGTCAGCCTGGTCCATGGCGCGTCCGCCCTCAACAGTAGCCTCACCTGCGAGCTTGTCAGCCCGCTCATTTCCTTGTACTCCCGCATGCCCTGGCACGAAGATGAAACTAATCTTTGCCAGCCGAGACCGCTTCAGAGGCAGCAACCATTCTCTTCGAATCGACCCCTCCTCTATCCTCTTGATCATGTTCATTGAGTCGCTAAGGAAACAAGCCCTAGTGAATGTCTGTGTCTCGAGCCATGTTATTGCTTTACTTACTGCCATGACTTCCATGGTCAGGCTACTTGTGGTTTCAGTGAAAGCACCAGAGTCCTCCTTCACAATTCTCCCTCCGGCCCGAGCTGTAAAGGCCCATGAGCTTCTCACATGTCGGACGACCGACCCATCTGTGTAGATGACCGCGTCACTGTCTAGCGAATTCTCGAAAATCAACGCTTGTACTTCAGCCTCAACAGCAGCCGGATTTTCTTGTCTGCATTTTCTATCTAGTTGGATGCAAACTGAAAAGGATGTGCAGAAGTCTGTTGGCACTTGCACCCACTCCTCGCCAGGTTCTAAGTCCTCAAGTGAACACACCTGTTGAAGAATGTCCTCGGCTTGACCCATCCACGACCGTCCTCTTTTTAACCTGCTGCCCTTCACCTTCCTAATTTCACTATGCAGTGGATGCTGTGTGTTTGCGTTAATTCTGAGGTAGGCACGTGCCCTGCAAACTTGCATTCTCTCTTCAATGGTTGGAAAATCAAGAAGGTAGCGCATCGCCCTGCATGCTGTATCTCTTGTACATCCAAGAATAATGCGCATAGCTTCATTCTGTATCCTTTCCATCCTTTCTATCTGCTTATGGCTGACAGTCAGGATTGCCATTGCATACTCCAAAACAGACATGCCCAGCCCTTCGTACAGAAGACATAGATGGCGCTGCTCACAGTTTACTGCCGCCATCACCCGCATCGCTGCCAAACCCCGCTTGGCCTTTGTTATCACCTGGTCTATGTGCACATTATAAGCAAGGCTTCGATCAAACCGTATCCCCAGGTAATTCATTGCCTGCGTTCTTTCCACCGTCTCTGAACACAGCATTACAGTTGGTGTTGGATTGTTGACAATATGATTATTCAACGAGAACCAGGTCACTGTTGCCTTAGTTGGGTTGACCATTGCCCCAGCTTCATCACACCAAGTACTTATGCGATTGAGTTCGGTTTGTAGTTCCACAGCAACCTCCTCTCTATCCTTACCCTGACGATACACTAAAACATCATCGGCATATGACAATGTCCTGCCAGGTCCAGTGATCTGCTCACTGGTGATTCTCACTGTGTAGGCGTTGAACAGTACCGGAGATAATGGTGATCCCTGTGGTAGGCCAGGATATATTGTTGTTGGTTCCGAAGTCCAACTGCCACATCTAAAAACTACTTTCCGTTGGAAGAGAGCTGCAGCGATCCAACTAAGGAGGAATGGACTTACGTTTAGTTCAAGAAGCTGAAACATTAAAAAATCCAGTGGTACTCTGTTGTATGCGTCCTCAAGATCAATCGCTGCAGCAACGGTTTCAGTGCCTGAGTGGAAACCTTCATAGACATCGTGGGCAAAGACTGCTGCATTGGTCCAGGTTTCTCTTTTTGGACGGTACCCACCCAGGGTAGGTGGGAAAACACCTTGCCTCTCTAGTTGGCTTGATATTTTCCTGGCAATTACCTTCTCCAGCAGCTTGCCTATTGATTTATTGAATAGCATGTGGTTTATTGTGTGAATTTGTAATGTATTGTGTTAGGATGCGATTTATTGTGTTAGTGTGTGATTTATTGTGTTAGGGTGTGATTTTGTGTGTTAGCGTGTGATTTATTATGTTAGCGTGTGATTTATTATCTTACTTAGCCTGTGTGTGATGTGTTGTGTCAGCATGTTATTTATTGTGTTATTTTGTGATTCATTGTGTTAACCGCGTGATTTATTATTTTACAGTGTGATTCATTGTGTTAGCGTGTAATTTATTGTGTTAGCGTGTGATACATTATACAATCATGTGATGTATTGTGTTAGCGTGTGATTTATTGTGTTAGTATGTGATTTACTGTGTTTGAGATTTATTGTGTTGGTTTGTGATTTATTGTGCTTAAGATTTATTGTGTTAGTTTGTGATTTATTGTGTTAGTTTGTGATTTATTGTCTTAGCGTGTGATTCATTATGTTAGCCTGTGATATATTGTGTTAGCGTGTGATTTACTGTGTTAGCTCAGGACTGTTTGTGTGGATTATGTTATTTATAATGTGAGCGTGTAAATGATTGCTTTAGTGCGTCATTTACTGAATAAGCGCACGATGTATGATTTATTGTGTGTCTATGTGGGCGGGTGCGTGTGTTTGTGTGTGTGTGTAGGTTTCCTGAAGGAAAAAAACACCACATATTCTAATGTATCGTTTATATTAGGAGTATTTCTGGGCCTATGGCTTAGCATGCAAGCATGTATAGCTGTGTGTATTGTGAATGTCTTTCTGTGTTTGTGTGTTTCTGTAGTGTGTGAGTGTATTCATGTGTGTATGTGAGTGTGCGTTCTTCTGTGTATGTGTTTTCCTGTGTGTGTTCTTGTGTGTATGTGACACAAAGTAGTGCAGCTTTACATAACAGAATTACAACACATACAGGACGTTGCGGCGATTAGCCTTCATCAGCAAACAAACACATTCACAAAACACAACATATAGTCAAGGAGATTTCACAGCTTTACCGCAGTTCCACCAAGTTTTGTTCATATTTGTGTATGTATGTGAGTGTTATTCCTGTGTGTATTCATGTGTGTACGTGAGTGTGCGTTCCAGTGTGTGTGTGTGTGTGTGTGTGTGTGTGTGTGTCTGAGAGCTTGTGTGTGTGTATTACTCTGTGTGTGTGTGAATGTATTCCTGTGTGTACGTGAGTGTGTTCCCGTGTGTGCCTACAAATGTGTCTGCATACACGTAACCACGCCGTAACTTTGTGCGGACCGCGATCTATCTGTCGTGAAGTAGACTGTTGCCAACGGCCAGACATACTGGAACGGTTTACAAAAACACTTTTAAAGAAGAAACGTTAACGGTAAAATAATTCAACTGCTGACAAAACTGGGAAATGCAACACATTTTGGCGGAGGCTGCAGTCTGTAAACAAGACAGGATGTAGTTGTGATGCAGCACGTCTTGCCAAAGACATGTGTCGCGTATCATGTGTGGACATGTCATCTCCAGCTGGGAATTTATGTTTGGTTGTTTGTTTGTTTGTTTGTTTGCCTGTTTGTTGGAGAAATGGAGGAGTAGAACAATAGAGAGATGGTTGGTTGGTTATAGGAGAAATAGATGAGTAGAACAATAAAGAGATGGTTGGTTGCTTGTTGCAGAAATAGAGGAGTAGAAGAATAAAGAGATGGCTGGTTGTTTGTTGCAGAAATAGAGGAGTAGAAGAATAAAGAGATGGCTGGTTGTTTGTTGGAGAAATAGAGGTGTAGAAGAATAAAGAGATGGCTGGTTATTTGTTGGAGAAATAGAGGTGTAGAAGATTAAAGAGATGGTTGGTTGAACAACCAAATAGTTAGAAATAGGTAGAAGTGATTAGAGGTATAGAGAAATGGTTAGATGTTTAGAGAAGTAGTTAAATGTATATACACGTTATTTACTGTATAGAAACGTGGTTAGCGATAAAGAGAAGTTGTTGGATATATAGAGAAGTGGTTAGAAATATAGAGAAGTGGTTAGAGATATAGAGAAGTGGTTAGAGATGTAGAGAAGTGGTTAGAGACATAGAGAAGTGGTTAGAGATGTAGAGAAGTGGTTAGAGATATTGAGAAGTGGGTAGAGATATAGACATATAGCAATTGTTAGAGATATAGAGACGTGGTTAGAGATATATGGTAGTGGTTAGAGACATAGAGAAGTGGTTAGAGATATAAACAAGTGGCTAGATGTTTGCATAAACTGTGGAAGTATTTCACAAATTAGTTGCATGCCAATTACAAGACACTACCATCAACCCCAGCATTATTATGTGTGCCTGTTTGTAATTTTCTAGTCAATTTCACACTCAGCAGTTTGTCACTGATTTCTGAGGAGCGACACTCATACCATTGTTACAAATCAACGCAAGGCGATCTGCTTGCAAATCCCATGCAGCTGGTTTGGAACTTGGTATGCGGGATTGTGAATCGCGTTCCTTGCGCATTTGCCCCAGAGGCCGGACGAAGGATACAGAGCTAGATACAAGTGTATAGAAGTTTTCGTGGCCCAACTATAATAGCGTTCCTGCCTACGCGACCGTCGGGCGTTGGGTCAAATCCACGAGAAATGGACCTTGCCATGGGTTTTATAATACACGTGATCCGTGGCTAGCTACCAGCTCATCTGCCGAGCGTAAACTTGCCTAGACAATCACAAACAGATGGAACATGTTGGGGCTGATGGCGACAGCCTGTTAAAGGCCGTGTTGTTAACGTTTAATGTGTGACTATAGATCTACGGCGGGTATATTGTAGATTATTGTGTGACTATAGATCTACGGCGGGTATATTGTAGATTGTTGTGTGACTATAGATCTACGGTGGATATATTGTAGATAGTTGTGTGACTATAGATCTACGGCGGGTATATTGTAGATTGTTGTGTGACTATAGATCTACGGTGGATATATTGTAGATAGTTGTGTGACTAGAGATCTACGGCGGGTATATTGTAGATTGTTGTGTGACTATACATCTACGGCGGGTATATTGTAGATGGTTGTATGACTATAGATCTACGGCGGGTATATTGTAGATTGTTGTGTGACTATAGATCTACGGCGGGTATATTGTAGATTGTTGTGTGACTATAGATCTACGGCGGATATATTGTAGATAGTTGTGTGACTAGAGATCTACAGCGGGTATATTGTAGATTGTTGTGTGACTATACATCTACGGCGGGTATATTGTAGATGGTTGTATGACTATAGATCTACGGCGGATATATTGTAGATAGTTGTGTGACTAGAGATCTACGGCGGGTATATTGTAGATAGTTGTGTGACTAGAGATCTACGGCGGGTATACTGTAGATCAGTGGTTCCCAAGCTTTTCAAGCAGAGGGCCATATCTACTATTTTCGGTAGTTAAGCGGGCCACAACGTTGTAAAATTATAAATGCCGTGCAATATCATTCTTACCGTTCTTAACTTTCATCAACAAAATTCTAAAACTTTAAAGGCAGTCAGTGTCAGTACTGCACTGCTGTCATTTTTTGGTTTAAAATCAAAAGTTCATTTAACAATAAATTTTTAATCAGCTTCCAAAATCGCTATTAATGTAATTAATTTACAATTGTAACTGTTCTTCATAATCAGTTATTTAAGTTAAGATGCCAGTTTATCAATGTCTGGGCACAAATCTGTCGTGCCCAAAGTCAAAAGCGCAGCTAGGTTACTTTCGGTGAGTCTGGAACTTATGTTGTTTTTTATACCAGTCCACTTCGAAAAATGACTGCTCGCATCTGTAAATCGAATCAAAACGACAAATGTATCTCTGGGCGAATGAACGCAAGTGTTCAAATTGTTCGACAGACAATAGTCGCCAGAATGAAATCGTATGATCAGCTGAAGGTTGCGAACTGAACAGGCGCATTTGATAATATCTGAACATAACAACCATGAGCAGAGTAAATTATCGCACGCTGACAGGGCGCTCGGAGTGCATTTTTTGAAATTATTAAAATATATTATTTTAAATAACGAGGCCTCGCGTGCCACTTACTAACAGCTGGCGGGCCACAAGTGGCCCGCGGGCAGTGGTTTGGGAACCTCTGCTGTAGATTGTTGCTGTTGTAAACTTGACATTGTCAGAATAGAACATGCATCAGAATGGAACTTGACTGACGCCGTGTTGTGTGTGGTTGGCTGGCGGGCAAAGGGAGAGAGAGAGGGGAGAAAGAGGGAGAGAGAGAGAGGGTAGGGAAGGGAGGGGGGAGAGGCAGACAGTCATAGAGAGAGGGAGGGAGGGAGGGATAGAGAGGGTAGGAGGGAAAGAGAGAGGCAGAGGGAGGGAAAGGGGGTGAGAGAGAGGCAGAGAGAGGGAGAGTGAGTGAGGGGAAGAGAGAGGGAGGCAGGCAGGCAGAGAGAGAGGGAGAGGGAGTGAGAGGAACAGAGCGGGAAAGAGAAAGAAACAGGCATATGAGTGGGAGAAGGATTGAGAGAGACAGAGCGGGAGAGATAGAGGGGAGAGAGTGGTGGAGAGAGAGAGAGAGAGAGAGAGAGAGAGAGAGAGAGAGAGACGAACGGATGGACAGAGCGGACTTGCAGGCGAGCAGGCAAAGATAGACATACAGGTAGGTAGACAGGTAACCTCAACACATCCAGGCTGTTTTCGCGACTGCCAGTCCAGGTACCCGCCTACATCACCAGTCACTAATGGATGCATTGATCTACCCGATCAGACAGTGACTGATCACTGCCGCCATGCCCACAGTGCAGAAATAATTACCTCGCTTAGATCAGCGGTAAGGCACAGTTCATGCAAATGTCCCTGTTTATTTGAGTCATATCTGTCTGACGCTCGATTATCTCATCCTAATGTCGCTGTTTGTGCTCGGAGCGTGCCTCTGGCACCACCCTAATTTTGCAGCTTTTGATCTCTCTAACAGTTCTCATCATGATCACGTATCGAGTCATTTGCAGGACATAGCTCTCATTCCAGCCCTCCCGAGAGTGTCCATCTGTTGCCAGTTTGCCTGCCACGTTGTTGTTGTTTGTGTTTTGTCGCTTTGAACCCAAACGTAGACCATTCACCTGCTACTTCTAGTGCATTGAACTGATTTTTGCGTGCGGATTCGCATTCCCAATTACCAGTGTCTCTCGCCATCAAGCGAACCTACTCCGACTTCTGAAGTAGTTGTAATTTACATCCCCAAGTCAAGGACGAGAAGTTAACATTTTAGTCCAACTGACCGGTGTATGGGTTGTACCCCCTACCTCAGCATCAACACACCGGAAGTGTGAGAGGGAGCGCTTGTATCCATTCAGCCACGCTGACCTCATGTATATTCAACCCTGCTGTGTGCTATGTCCACTGTCGTGCTGTCCAGCCTCTGCCTCCTCCGCAGAGAGCCACTAACTTCCATTGATGTTCAATCACGAACCACCTCAACGTCTCAAACGGCTAAAGTATATCAAAAGAATGTATTCCCGTAGTGAATTTAAACTCACACCGCCATAAATAAAAGATTGCATAATTTCTTGTCATATTTCGATATATATCATCAGGTGTATACTGCAGATGGTATACATCATTTTATGTGGAACAAGGGAAGATACTTTGGCCGAAATATGTCTTTGTCTGTACACTGCTAATGCTACTAATAGTCTTTTGTGTTTGTGACTACTGTGTGACGAAAGATTTCTTTGTATGTCAGTTTACCAGAGAAGCTTAACCCGGTCAACAAACACCCCCAGAAGTCGGATGTGTCGACTTAACGGTGCAAGAACGCAGCTCTGCTGTAAACAGGCACAACGCAACTACGTCCGAGTGAGAGTTGAAAGTCCTTCGAAACACCCGGGAAGGCTAACATGGTCAACAAAGGCCCGCAGAAGTCTGATGTGTCGGCCTAATGGTGCAAGAACGCAGCTCTGCTGTAAACAGACACAACGCAACAACGTCAGAGTGAGAGTAGAATGTCCTTCGAAACCCCCGGGAAGGTTAACCCGGTCAACAAACACCCGCAGAAGTCGGATGTGTCGGCCTAACGGCGCAAACAGACACAACGCAATCACGTCAGGAAAAATAAAATAATCTCCGGATGAATGCAGAAGAAGAAGTATGTCAGTTTTCAACTTTGTGTATGTTTCTGTTATATGTTGTAGAGTTGGCCAGTTTGGCCACCCTGCCGGCGGCGCTGGTAAGACATGGAGAATTGTTTGTCTCCGGGCGCGGTTTTGCTAGTAGTTTCCCCACTTTTGGACTTGTAGCGCCTGGTTTAGTCGCCTAGCTACTGTGCTGAGTGCTTGGAATGACACTCTGAGATGTGGATGTCTTTTGGGGTGCATTTTGTTTGTGCTCACGTTTGCTGTACTGTGAAGTGTAAATGGCGGACAGTTATCTGCCGGCACTTCGGCGACTGGCCTTATGTGATCATGCGTGTGCAGGTTGCTGGGTGTTGCCCGGATAGCCGTCTCCTCCAACAATAAACTGCATTTTCATGTTAAGGACAGTGTGTTTCCTTCACGATTTCACGTGGAACAATGATGTGCATATCGTATAGTTCTCGCTGGCACAGGAAATGAGCCTCATGGGGCGACCCGCTGCCATGAATTTGGACTGTACGACTACCAACTACCGGCTTTTGTAGAGCTCTGTGTGTGACTGTTGAAGATGTGTGCTCTGCGTGTTCTATTTCATGTATGTTGTGTCTGAATAACTGTATGCTGTTGTTTTTGTGTCTGAATAACTGCATATTGTTTATTTCAGTTTGTGTGCTTCTCATCCTGTTCTTGGTGTCGAGCGGGAAGGTAGTTTGTATGTTCTGTCTCTGGCTGTGGTTGTGGGTGTGATATGTTTGATGTGTCAGTTAGTGAAGTTACAGGTGTAGTCTTCACAAGTCACGGTATATTTCTTTAGTGTTTGTGAAATGATCCGTGACTCACATCCGCCAGTTGCTTTCGGACTGGATGTATGACCCCACAACAGCTACCCGTTCTTGTTTGCTGGTGCTCTGCTATATATTCTTCATACAAGTACACCACAGAATTCACTTCCTTCTTCGTCCTCTTCTTTTAGTCCATGCCGTGCTGGCGTTGGTGATCATGTCGGTCCATATCCCCCGATCTTGTGCGCTGCCAACCATTTCTAACACTTATGTTCCTCCACGGCATGATGCCAAACTGTCCAGATTCTTCTCTCTTGGTCTCCCCCTGTCTCTCTTAACCGCCAGCTGTCCCCTTCTCATGACATGCCCACAGAATGTGGACTGTCTTTTTCTGATGCAAGTAAGCAGTCCTCTTTGTGAGTTAACTTCTTTCAAGATATCTTCATTGCTCTTTCGATCAGTCCGTGGTGTTCTCATCATTCTTCTATAAACCACGTCGCCGCAGCCTCACTCCCTCTACCTAAGTTATATTCCCACAATCTCTTTAGTGTGCTTAGTTTTTTTTTCTTCTGTTGATAACCCAGTTCTTTGAGCTAATCTGTGCTGTCTGTCTACTCTCTCTCAATCATGCAGTCTGTGTGACTGTTCTGGATGTTATCTCCGTTAATTCATGCCTTCTTTACAATGTGTTCGGTGCAACGGTTATGACATTGCTGCCAATGGCTTGAGCACCGTCGGAACACAACTCTTGTCGTTTGCTAGGGGAGGGAAATCCCGACCACCCATTCCTCCGTATAACTTCACCCAGGGTAGAAGAGGAGAACCTCGACAAGACTTTAGGGCACCTCTACACAAAAGGACAGAAGAAGAAAGTGTATCAACAATGTTGTGTATACAAGACAGGGAAATATATCCGATGTCCTGATCCACCCATCCCAAAATTAGTACTAGGAGATCTAATGGAAGGTAAAGGCGTCCGACGTGATATTAACCGCAACATCTATCGAGAAGAAAGAACACTGAAAGAAAAATGGCGGGTGGCAGGTTGCCGAATTAACTGGATTGCCTTATGCAGTAATGCTTATGAAACTGCTGGTTTTTCAAGTGAGTGCTGCGTCCAACTCACTTCTAGTAGAACTGTAGTTCTAGGGACAGACTGTTGTGTTGACATTCTGGCAACAGCCTTATGCATGTATGCGTGAGTTGGTGTTTTTCCTTTTTCAGGACTATAGTCTGTTTAACTTGTCACATGGGGCAGTGAGGAGTAATTTGTGTGGATTTAGCTGGCACAGGAACGGAGCAATTATGGGGTGTGTCCCATTGCCGTGAAGTTTAAACGGTGAATAACTAACTAATAACCTGTCGAGTGTCGATTGGCTACAAAAATGGGGCTAGCACCATATACTCTGTAGTCTTAGGGCGTAGGAAGGGATCCTTTGTACGACTCGTACATATCAAACAATTCTGTGGCACATTGTTAGTCTCCGAGGCGGAATGGTTACATCACCTGATATTTGCTCATTGCACCGGGTTTAACCCCATATGGTTCGGTCTCTTTCCGCAGGACGGCCTGATGAAAGCCTTGCACACAGCACGAACTTCGTAGCTCCAGCGACGACCTCCAGAAGTCTCAGATGAAACTGCACTCGTGAACCGAACTGTCTTTGAAAGATAGAAATAGAGTTCCTGCATGTTACACAGAACCAGTTGTAACATACGGCTGCAAGTCCTGGACAATTATTAAACAGGCGAAAAAAAATCCCTCGAAGCCTTGGAGATGTGGTTTCATAGAAGAAAGCTGACAATTAAATAATTAATTGGACAGCCAAAATGAGCAATCTGGACATTTTGAGGGAAGCTAAGTCGTAAAGAGAACTTATCACAAACATCAGAAAGAGGCAGTCATCGTTTTTTAGCCACATTATGAGAAGACAAGAACGAACACGTTGTGACAACCGGAAAGATTTTGCGGAAAGAGAGATAAAGGAAGACAGCGGGAGAAGATACTTGACAGATTTGTGTCATGGCGGCACGGAAGGGAGTCAACACACAAATTGATCCATGACGTCGGAGATCGTAATTAGTGGAGAGGCATGATCGTCCACGCCAGCCGGCAAGGCACTGGATGATGATGATGACCAACTGAACGACGTAGGCCGGAATCGAACCCACAACCTTCAAAGCGCGAGACAGGCGACTTTACCACTTCGTTACTGAGACTCTCTCTCTCTCTCTCTCTCTCTCTCTCTCTCTCTCTCTCTCTCTCTCTCTCTCTCTCTCTCTCTCTCTCTCTGTCTGAGTGTGTGTGTGTACGTGACATCAAGGCAAATCATACCAGCCATAAAACACAGCTATTAATATTCAAACAATCAATCAAGCAGACAGAGGCGTGTCCGGTTGTACACACTCGGGGCGGGGGACAGGCGAGCGGGGCCGTATTCCCATCTACTTAGCCCTGTGTCAGTACACACCTGACAGCAGCACAACCGTCTCAGGTGACGTAAAAACATGGGTGGTTGGCCTTTGACTTCTGTGTCCCCTGAAAGACTCAGTTTAACTCTTCAATGCCATTCGCTAACTTTCAGAATGCCACAACCATGGACGGCTTCTATTTGTCGGGGTGAGCTCAGTAAAGAAACTTCCCCCCCCCCCCCCCCCCAAAGCGGTACCGAAGTACCATCTCCATGAGGAAGGAACGAACGAGCAAATGGGATATTTAACGGGTCACAAATTGGGCACTCGGCTTGTCTTACATTCGGCCTTTACAACCACTTCATACATCAGGTATCTTATTACATGTGGGAATTCAAATGATAACCATAAGAGTATGATATAAATTACAATAACCATGCCATTGTCTTGTCAATAATGTTGCTAAAGATGCCAAGAGTGTTCAGTACGTGACATCACGGTATTGGCGAACACAGTGACGTCATAAGGACAGTTTAAAGATAGCCGCCCCACTTTTGACATGCACCAAACCTTGCTTGCTTGCTTGCTCAAGAGATGAATGGCCCCGTTCAACGATCGGCTTTACCGAATTCGTTGTATTGGGGCCATTATGTTGAATCTCGTTCTTCTTTCGTACATACAGTTTCTTATATCTACTTCCTTGAAGATGTTTGAGTTTCTGTAATTGTGTTCTTTTCATCCTTGTGGTCTTGCATGTCTGTACACATTCGCACACTTGTTAAGGTCTGGAGTTATTGTGTGCCCGCCCCGTCATATGGTGTTGTTTCCTTCAATGAGCTTTACCAGTCGTCATCCTTCCTCCAGCTATGTCTTGTGTTTTGATGTCTTCTCGGTCTTCTTTGGTATCTTGTGTCGTGGCCGGCTCGATGGTTCGATCTTGGTGGGGAGCGATACAGACTCAATGCCTCCATACACAATTTTTCTTGGTCTGGGTAGCCGTCGCATTCTTCATCTACTATTATTTCTTCATGTGTTGCTTCTTCTTCTTCTTCTTCTTCTTCTTCTTCTTCTTCTTCTTCTTCTTCTTCTTCTTCTTCTTCTTCTTCTTCTTCTTCTTCTTCTGTCTGGGTTTTTGCATTTTCTGGTTCGGATGTTTGGTTCTGTGACGGGTGTGTCAAAATTTCTGGCACTTAGAACATTGCAGCACTCTTGGTATGTAGTGCTCTGGAGCTTGGTCTTTCTTGTCCCATCTAATGTGTTGAGCGATCACCCTGTCCTCCGATGTTACGATGACGTCTGTGGAGGGGATGTTATTCTTGCCGATGATCCTCTCAGCGCTGGTGATCTTGAGTTTCCTGTTCTCTCTCGTCAGCATCTCCCTGATCTGGTAGTTGGTGAGATGGGTCTTGACTCGTTTGATGACTCATCGTTTCATCATGCGGTGTCGGATGGTTTCTACTGTGATGCCGTTGGGTAGCTTGATGTCGGCTTTCTCGATTTGTGGCATCTTCTGCATTAGTGCGGTGGTCTTGGTTTCTTGTTGATGGAGACCACTATTCAATCAGGTGTTTTGCGCAGCTGGGTGACGCTGTGTCTTCTCAGCTCGTTCTCCAACAGACCCTGTATCTTGTCTGTTGGTAGCGCCGACAGTTTGGCCTTCCCACCGCTTGTTTGTTTCAGCAGAATTTTGCTGGTGAAGTCCTCTGTTGTGGATTTGTCCGATGTGGAGGTCTTTGGTGAGCTACTTGGCTGCTTCTCAATAGTGTTGTTGTAGACTTCTTCGCTGTTGCTGGCTTCAGCTGTAATCGATGTAATCGTTGGTGTCGGAGCAGCGACAGGAGCGGCTTTATCTCGTGTAGGAGTGGTAGCTTCCTTTAATGTTGCTTGAGGTTGTGTCGCTTTGCTGCAACTCGCAGGCACATTTTCTTCTCTTCTTACATCTTCTTGATCGTCTTGGTGGCTTCCATGCTGCTCATCTTGAATGTCGGGTGTCTTCTGGAGTTATTCTTGCAACGTGCCATTTTTTCCCACGTGTAAGGTTTCTGATTTGGTGACTTGTTCTCGATAGCGCGTTGAGTCGACTGGGATGCACGAAAGAGCAGTAGCATTATATTATCCGCTCTTTGATCAGTGAAGGGTTGAAACCTATAGAAATTCATCGGCGAATGAAGATCCAGTATGGTGTTGCAAATCTGTTAGTCCAGCAAGTGTATGAGTTGAGTATTAAGTTTCAAAATGGATTGAATTCTGTGACAGACTGTTCACGTTCCGGCCAGGCACACCGAGTGGTGACCCTAGAGTCGGTTTTTCTACAGGAATAGAAACATTATATCTGTCCTGGAGGACTTGCATTGCAAACAAAAAAAAGTTAGTTGCACATCCTTTACAGAACGTAGCATTGTTTGACTGTTCGTGATCCCTGTGCTAGTTTACATTCAGTAGTTTGCCATTGCTTTCTGAACGACTGGCACCGTATTATTTTATAAAAACAAATGTAAGGCAGTCTGCTACCAAATCGCCCACAACTGTGTTTCGAACGCGGTATGCAGGATTTCGAACGCGGTATGCAGGATTACGAACGGCGTCCGTATATGCCCGAAACCCCACTTCAAGAGACGGAATAACACAATGCAGACACACATGGGGAACAGATACAGATTTCAGCGTAAGAATACAATAGGCAAAGGGAGCTTTCATAGCACAGGGACATTTGGGGAAGTCAGCATAAATTAAACTGAGCACTAAGCATAGAATATTCTAATGTTAAATCAGCTCTACTGTACGGAGCAGAAACATTGAGAACAACGAACACGATTACAAATATACTACAAACATTCATTAATTGTTGGTGCCTGCGCAACGTAGAAGGAATAAAATGTTATGACACAGTCACCAATGTGGAGCTTATGGAGAGAACTAGACAAATACCAGAGAACCAATGTGGAGCTTATGGAGAGAACTAGACAAATACCAGAGATATGACGTCGCAGTCAAACACAGCATCTTCTGGCTGTTTGTGATGTCTTGAACAGTTTACATTCAGTAGTTTGCCATGTTGCAGCTAAATTTATTCCTTTAAATATTATTTACATGTTGACTGAGTTCTGTAGCATGCACTTGATGTGGCACAGCGAAATATGCCAGACAATAAACTCTGCAATCGATTGTTTGTGTCTTTGCTATCCTTCTGTCAACGCTTGTATACAGGTGTGAGGTCAGTTTGATTTTACAGCTAGAGTTTTCTGCCGGAGTGAGGTGCCTTACTCCACACCTCCTTAGTCGACACTCTCGGGGTACATAGGTATATATATATATATATATATATATATATATATATATATATATATATATATATATATATATATATATATATATATATATATATATATACCCATGCGGGCTGTTGGTTTGTCGAGTCTCCTGTCTGTTCCATTTTTCACATGGGTAGTGAGGAGAATTTTGTGTGATATTCACTGGCATAGGAATGGAGCATTATGGGGACGAACCGTTGCCGTGGAGTTGGAACCGCGACTAACTAACATAGTAGGCTACAGTGCTACCATTCTTAGATTTTCTTATCCGTTTGCAAGTCTTATCCTGGTGCAAGCATTATCCTGGTGCAAGGAAATGCAACCTAAAGACTAAATGTCATGACTGTGCAGACCAGCTCTAAGCCTTGGTCGGCAAACGGTCGAGGTTCGAAGCTCCGACAGGCGAGCAGTTAGAGCATTGCTTTGCTGTCGTGGTGTGAGCCTCGAAACAGGTTCCAACGAGAAGAACAACGTTCTGTTGACATCATTCAGTAAGTGAAGTTTATTGCACTTTTCCATCAACCCTGTGGATCAGTACGTCCGGACGCGACCCCCTCCGATACACCTACACTGCAGAAATGTACAGTCAAGTTTTTCTGCCTGTACCCGGGGTGTATCGGGGTTATGTCAGATGCGGGGTATCCATCGTTCTGTGCAAATTGAACTTGCCTTCTACGACGTTCTGGTTGGTTGGGTGCCAACATACGGTTTGATATTCGCCACGCTTGACGGATTTCTGTAAACAAAAACTTTTAAAAAAAGGCATCCTCGACTCTTAAAAAAAAAATTGTTTGCATATCCTTTACAGGACATTGCTGTCAACATCAGCATCTTTCAGCTGATTGTTGATTTCTTGGCAAGATTACGCTCAGTAGTTTGCCATTGCTTTCTGAGCGGCCGGCTCACATACCCCGTAAGTTACCACGTGGTTCGAACCACTGTTGATTCTCACCGTCGTCACGTTACTTATACGAGATTACGGAGAAAAGTCGATAACCTCTAGGCCAGGAAGCCGGCATCCTCGACTCTACCCGTGATATATTCCTACCACACCTGCAGAACACAAGGCTCTCCGAAGTTACCTGCATACCCTTTACAGGATGTCTCGCAGTCAAGCCCAGCATTGTTTGGCTGTTTGTGAGTTCTGGGCAAATTTACGTTCAGTAGTTTGCCATTGCTTTCTGAACTACAGGCACTCATACCATTGCATGAAAACCAACGCAAGGCGGTCTGCTGCCAAATCGCCCGCAGCCGTGTTTCGAACCCGGTAAGCAGGATTACGATGTGCGTCCGCAACTCCTTGGCCACGGAGCTGGCTCTAGGTTTGAATATTTCCGTCAGACGATGGGCGCGTACTCCTTCTGAGACCTTCTCAAAGCATGACCAGTCTCCCTCAGGGCAGGTGTACATCACAAACAGCCAAACAATGCCGGGGTTGACTGCCACATTATGTACAGTAATGCAAGTATATTTTCAAAAATGATATACGAAATCTGTCTCGGTCCCTCCACTGGCAACATGAAACAATTGTCTGCATTTTGTTCTGTTAACTCAATGTGCCCCATTGCGGTATCATTGTACCATCATATGTCAGTCTGTCTCTCAGTCAATCAGTCAGTCAGCCAGTCAGTTAGTCAGTCAGTCAGTCACTTAGTCAGTCAGTTAGTTAGTCGCGGTCAAACCTTCATGGCAAATGGTCGCCGAATTATGCTCCGTTCCTGTGCCAGTGGATATCATACACATTGCTCCTTACTGCCCCTTGTGAACAGTGGAACACACAGGAGTCTTGACAAACCAACAGCCCGCACACGTGTACTATGCATAATGTCGCTGCCAGAATGCCAACACAAAAGTACGCCACGATAAATACAGTTCATTGTCGATGAAAGCGGCAGTCGCTAGAAAACCAGCAGCCACAGATTACTGTATAAGGCAACCCACTCGAGATATGGTGTCCACCTCGAGTGCTGGAGGTACCGGGTTCAACCCCCGGTGAGGACCGGGGTTTTTTCACGTGGACTTCTAGTAATAAAAATGTCCCCTGGTCTCTGGGTAGTGAGATCGGACACCCGTGTGTATTGTTGCGCATGTAAAAAATCCCTTGGCAGTTGGAAATCGAAAAAGAGTAGCCTAACGGCGCTGCCCGGTCAAAAATTTCTAGTTAAAAATCTATTCAAAGTATTTCAGGATCCTCGCCGATGCTACGGAGTTCGTGCACTGAGCTGAGTTTCTCCTGACTCAGGCTTGAGTTATGAGAAGAACGGAGCATTTATGGGTTACACCCGTGTGCCATGATGTTGATCCGTCGACTAAACTAGACTAAACTAAACTAAGCAACCCAGTTAGTTCAGCGACCGGCCGGTTCGTCACTTTTTCTAAATATGCAGTTCATGTTACAAACAACCGCTGACAGAAGTAAAAGCACTCCACACGAAATTCACAGCTGACAGTGTCTTTCCACGCACTAAACTCACTAGAAGGGCGACGGAACCATGCACTAACAGTCCAACACGAGGAAGATGTGTAAGCAAATTGTAGCCACAAGCATAAACACTCCAGAGGCCTTAATAGCTCGACAGCCTATCATTCATTTTGGGGACCGGAAGTCTGTTCCATCATATGCCATACATGGATAGACAGTCAGATCTTAGTCAAGTTGTGACTGAGCTACCGTATGACAGTTCTCGTAACGTCGAATGTTGGGCCACGCTCGCCAAACCCGACACCCCACATTGTGACAACAACTTTGGGGGTCCGCAATTGAGAGAGTACAAATCTTATCCTGGTACAAGGAAATGCAATCTAAAGACTAAATGCCATGGCAGGGCAGATTACGCTTTGGTCGGCAAACGGTCTAGGATCGAAGCTCCGACAGACGGACAGTTAGAGAATTGCACTGCTTCATCAACCCTGTGGCTCACTACATCTCAAGATTCAGATGTGCTTTCCTCAGCCTTTGACTGTCTCCAATCCACGTACAAGACAACAGGTTTGTGTCTCTCTTCGTCTGGTCCCTAGCCTTTCACCGTCCCGTCTACCTATAAGGCAGTAGGGTTGTGTCTCTCTTCGTCTGGTCCCTAGTCTTTGACTGTCCCCAGTGGACCTACAACACAGCGGGTTTGTGTCTCTCTTCGTCTGGTCCCTGGTCTTTGACTGTCCCCAGTCTACCTACAAGGCAGCAGATTTGTGTCTCTCTTCGTCTGGTCCCTGGTCTTTGATTGTCCCCAGTTTACCTACAACACAGCAGGTTTGTGTGTCATTGCGTCTGGTCCCTAGCCTTTGACTGTCCTCAGTCTACCTACAAGGCAGCAGATTTGTGTCTCTCTTCGTCTGGTCCCTGGTCTTTGACTGTCCCCAGTCTACCTACAAGACAGCGAATTTGTATCTCACTTCGTCTGGTCCCTATCCCTTGACCTGTCCGACATGGGAGACCCTACCAGTAGCCGTGCTACCGTCGGCACAGCTCTTGGGGTCACTGGAGCACGGACACTCTTCTACCGCTTACAAATTTGACACATCAGTAGAGCAGATAGCGTTCTTTTTATATTATCAGATTCTGTGATAAACCAAAAGTAGGTTGAACCAAGCAAAACTGAAAGATGGAAAATAGGGGTGTGTCACAGTTATGACTTAAAAGTGGTTAATATGTTAGCAGACATGTTGTATTATAAGGCAATGACAACATTTGGACGATATATAAGCCCATAACAGATACGAGAAGTCGCTTACATCGATTAATCATCCCATGAATCATCTAAGTCGAGATAGAAGACTGTATTGCCCCGAGTTTGACCCCACTTGACTCTCTCCGCAAAACGTCACGCCTCTTACCGAGAGCATCGCACTAGGCACGAAATTCACAGATGACGCTTTGGAGTGGTCGGGAAAACTGAACTCGTGGTCTGAACCACGCAGCCCGGGAAACGAACCCGCGTCCTTCAGCTGGCCAGGCAGTACGGTTTAACCAGTTCGTCACATAGATTTGACGTATTCTCAAACAGCCTTATTTTTTGTCATTCCTGAAACTGCAGACGCTCCCAATTTGATAAGCATTCCTTGCGTGCCCTGTATATTTCGTCAAAGAGAGAGAGAGAGAGAGAGAGAGAGAGAGAGAGAGAGAGAGAGAGAGAGAGAGAGAGAGAGAGAGAGAGAGCTCGTGTGTGTGTGTGTGTGTGTGTGTGTGTGGACCTCACAGCCGCGCGTGTAGTACCATAGTGCGTTGTGCGTTGGTGGCGTGCTGGCGGCGTGCCTGGGATGTTTGTAACGGAGGTTCTGTTTCAGGTCGCTGGGTGTTTATTTTGTCGTTTCAATCCAGTGTCTTGGTCTCCGTGGTACATATGTCATCTTCTGTCATGATTGTTTGGCCTCATAAAGTGTAGTTTTCTAGTTTGTTCTAGTCTTTCATCACACACTCACACATACATACCCTCACACACACACCTTAGTAAATATAACGTTACTGTTGAAATACGAAGTCAATTTTGAAATATAACGTTTCTGCTGAAATATAACGTTACTGCTGAAATATAGTTACTGTTGAAATATAAAGTTACTGTTGAAATATAGTTACTGTTGAAACACAAAGTTACTGTTGAACTACAAAGTTATAAAGGCCTAATAACAAAGTATAACGCTGGTATGAGTGCTGTCCACGACTAGTGTCCTCTTGTCACCGGACACAAGTCAGTTGCCTTCAGGAACATGCGAACATGAAGCAGAAGACGTGTGTTGTTCTACACTTTCTATTGTTGTATACTTTTTATTGTTCTGTTGTCCTACAATTTTTATTGTTCTATACTTTCTATTGGTCTATGCTTTCCATATTATATACTTTATATTGTTCTGTTGGCCTATACTTTCTATTTTTCTATACTTTCTATTGGTCTGTGCTGTCTATTGTTCTATTTTCTATTGCTAAATACTTTCTATTGTTGTATACTTTCTATTGTTCTATTGCACTATACTTTTTATTGTTCTATACTTTGTATTGTTCTATACTTTCTATTGTTCTATACTTTCAATTGTTCTACTTGTGTTGTTTTATATTTTGAGAGTAATGGGGCATGGGTGTCCCTTATCAATAGAGGATATATAATATACACAATAACATCACCAACAAATTAACACACAGCACTGACAGATAGGTCGACTGAAAGACAGACAGACAGACGGACAATCAGATAGACAGAACGAACGAACCACTTGACTTTCATAGGGTTAAGAATTGGGCACGCAGGCCTGTCTGCCATTCTGCCCTTCTTACCTCTCTGCTTTCATACAGTATTTCATTCATACATCACTTATGAAGCTAATCTTAGACAACAATGACAACAACAATATAACAACAAATGCATTAAAACACCCACGAGAGAGAGAGAGAGAGAGAGAGAGAGAGAGAGAGAGAGAGAGAGAGAGAGAGAGAGAGAGAGATAGAGAGTGAGACTGAGAGGAGAGAGAGACTGAGAGGAGAGAGAGGCACAGAGAGAGAGAGAGAGAGAGAGAGAGATATTTGCACACAGAGAACGAACGAACTTTATTTTCAAAGGGTTAAGAATTGGGCACACAGGCCCGCCTGACATTCTGCCCTTCTCATCTCTCTGCTCTCATACATTATTTCATTCATACATCACTTATGAAGCTAATCTTAGACAACAACAATACACAAACAGTATATACATTAAACGCACGGAAAATGTGCAATAATCAATAATACTTGACAACAAAACTAATTTTGACATGGCAATTATAATTACATACGTACAACGTACAACGGTTAGGGAAATATTTAGAGCGACAATCAGACAGACAGTCATATAGGAAATCATACGGACAGACAATCAGACAGACAGACAATAAGATAGACAATCATACTAGCAATCAGACGGCTAGACAATCGTACAGGCAAGCAGATAGTCAGACAATCAGACAGACAATCGTACACGCAAGCAGGTAGATATACAATAAGACAGAAAGACAGACAGACAGGCAGACAGACAATCTGACAGACAGTCGTCCAGGCAAGCAGATAGTCAGACAATCAGACAGACAGACAGACAGACAGACAGACAGACAGACAGACAGACAGACAGACAGACAGACGGACAGACAGACAATCTGACAGACAGTCGTCCAGGCAAGCAGAAAGACAGACAATCAGACAATCGTACAGGCATACGCTATGACAAACAAACAAATCACCACCTGTGAATCAAATGTGTAGCGGGTCCCTCCTCTGTTTCTGCGACAAGTCCCACAACTGAATCATAAACAGCACAATGGTCTCAGTTTCACCAGGCATATTGTGTCAGAGACATTCACTCAGCATGCCTGTACTTCACACACCTGTTTGAATGTGTGTCACACGGCCCAGGGCACAAATTCCTCCACCCCGCCGTGACTAGAACTGACAAATGGCAAACGACAATATCCTGTTTGAATATCAACAATTAAAAACTAACACGCCATTTTTTAAACACTAAAAAGACCGAATGTCTAACCCTCCGAGAATTGTTTCAGTGCAGCACATTTCCTGTACAGCAAATCCACTGCCACTCTTAAAACAGTACAGGTCACTTGGTTTTAGTGCTTCCTCTTTGTTCGGACAACTTCAGAACAGCTGATATACATTGCATGAATTTACTGAAGGTGCAGGCAATGCAGCCTGTGTGACCAGATTAGAAAATGGGACAGAAAACCGTTTTTGGTTGGAGTTTTCGCGCGGTTAAAAGGGCGGGTTTTTCACGAAGCGTAGGCGCCGTGTACTCAGGCACCCTTTGCGACAACCCGGGTCTTGTACTTTAGTCTTGGAGTCTGGAGGGGGAGGGGGGTAGTTATGTAAATTTAGTTTGAAGGGGAGAGGTCGGCAGGTTTTAATGATGTTACGTGGCCGAGGAATTATACATTCTTGTTTTATGTTGCCATGCTTAAGGGATCACGTGGTTTTGTGAGGCCACTTTCAAAGACAGGCGGATATCACATTAGTGCTCCAGTCTCTTCCTTCAAAGAGAAATTTACAGTAGTGCACGATCTCCACTGCAACGCGCAGGTGAGAGCGATTACATGGACATCCTTCCAGTACCTCGGAGGTGAGATGGATTACATGAACATCTCCCCTGTACCCCGGAGGGGAAAGAGATAACATGGACATCTACCCTATACCTTGAAGGTGAGAGAGATTATATGGACATCTCCGCTATACCCCCGAGGTGAGAGAGATTACATAGACTTCTCCCCAATAACCTGGAGGTGAGAGAGAGATTACATAGACATATCCTCAATAACCTGGAGGTGAGAGAGATTACATGGACATCTTCCCTATATCACCTAGGTGAGAGAAATTACATGGACATCCCCCTATACACCCGATGTGAGAGAGATTACATGGAAATCTCCCCCATACCCCCGAGGTGAGAGAGATTACATAGACATCTCCCCAATAACCTTAAGGTGAGAGAGATTACATAGACTTCTCCCCAATAACCTGGAGGTGAGAGAGATTACATGGACATCTCTCCTATACCCCCGAGGTGAGAGAGATTACATGGACATCCCCCTATACCCCCAAGGTGAGAGATTACATAGACATCTCCCCAATAACCTGAAGGTGAGAGAGATTACATAGACATCTCCCCAATAACCTCGAGGTGAGAGATATTACATGGATACCTCCCCTATACCCCCGATGTGAGAGAGATTACATGGGCATCCACCTATACCCCCGAGGTGAGAGAGATTACATGGACATCTCCCCTATACTCCCGAGGTGATAGAGATTACATAGACATCTCCCCAATAACCTGGAGGTGAGAGAGATTACATGGACATCTTCGCTGAACCGCCTCGCCCCCCCCCCTCCCCAGATAATAGAGATTACATAGACATCTCCCCTATACCCCAGAGGTGAGAGAGATTACCTGGACACCTCCCCGATACCCCCGAGGTGAGAGAGATTACATAGACATCTCCCAAATAACCTGGAGGTGAGAGGGATTATATGGACATCTTCGCTGTACCCCCGAGGTGAGAGAGATTACATAGACATCTCCCCAATAACCTGGTGGTGAGAGAGATTACATGGACATCTCCCAATAACCTGGAGGTGAGAGGGATTACATGGACATTTCCGCTGTATCCTGGAGGTGAGAGAGATTACAAGGACATCTACGCTGTACCCTGGAGGTGAGAGTTGATTGACACCTCCCCTATACCCCCGAGGTGATAGAGATTACATAGACATCTCACCAATAACCTGGAGGTGAGAGGGATTACATGGACATTTTCGCTTTAGCAGCCTTTAGCAAGATGAAAAACATTTTGACCAATAAAAAGATGTCAATTGAAACGAGAAAACGAGCGTTGAGGGGATACATAAAGCCTGTTTTTTTTTTTTTTTTGTATGGATGTGAAACTTGGACAATGAGCAGTCAAGCTGAAAAACATCTGATGGCTGCAGAAATGTGGTTTCTGAGGAAAATTAAAAGAAGTACCATGGACAGACAAGAAAAAACCAATGACCAAGTACTACAGGAGACAAATGAAAATAGTAAATTGATAGAGAAATTAGACGTAGACAGTCAAATTTTTTTGACATATTATGAGAAGAAATGGATTGGAGAACTTAGTGACAACTGGCAAGATCGAAGGGAACAAACCAAGGGGAAGACCGAGAAGTAAATACCTGGATGGTTGGCCACATGGCGTGGTCGAGACAGGAACACTGAGCTGATCCACGACTCTGGTGATCGAGTGAAATGGCGAGTTTTGACCTCCCAAACTTTCCGGCATGGCACATGATTGATTAATTGATTGACTAGTGTTATCAAGTAGAACACACATGAGAAAACTCAAACACCAAATACCAAGTGCATAAATAACTCTAAAATACACCAAATAGCATTATAATGGGATAACCTGGGGGAAGGGAAAAGAGCCTGTAACATGGCATAATGATACTCAACAATAATAAAAATGACAACACTATTTCCATAATAGATATTTCAATAATATCTAATTAATTAATTAACTGTCCAGATGTTGTCTTGAAGAAAGAATGCAATTAGTCCCTTCATAGCTCCATTGTTTAAATTACACAGATAAGTGTTCATTGTCTCAACTACACATATTAATGTCCATTTTTCACCCCACAAGAGTGCTAATGTCCATTTTTTATTAGGACTCACAAATGGAGTTAATGGGTTCAGAATCCTGCGGGTGTTGGCATGGGGAAAACATGAAGAAATACCAAAAAAGGCCTAATGGCGTTTATCATGCTGGGGTTGATGTTCGGACAATGGAGAGGCCAGTGATTATGAATGGTGAATCTCTCTCCCCGCCTTGGAAATGCTTTCTCCTCCTTCTGACTTGAGGACAGAGACCCCCCCCCCCCCCTCTCCCCTGTTGTCATTCATCATCATTTATTAAAATAACCCGTCTTTATCCAAGCAAAGGCCTTTTCAGCTCAATGAAGAAACCACGGTGTCCTGTAGACAACATGTGCCAAACACTTTAGTCACAGAAACAAGTGAAAAAGAAACAACAATCACCAACCAATAACAACAACAAAGAAGAGCAAGAGAGAGAGAGAGAGAGAGAGAGAGAGAGAGAGAGAGAGAGAGAGAGAGAGAGAGAGAGAGAGAGAGAGAGAACGAACGAACGAACGAACGAACGAACGAACGAACGAACAAACGTACAAACTTTATTTTAAAAGGTTAACAAATTGGGCACGCAGGCCCGTCTTACATTCGGCCATTTCGATCACTCATCTTTCATTCATCAAATGTGCATGTTACATTTACATAGGGGGAAAAAACATTGTCAAATGGATTTTGTAAGCATAAACAATGCATATTACGCATGGGACATTCACATGGGGGAAAACATTGTCAAATGAAAGTTGTAAACATAAACAGTGCATATTGCAATGTTATGAGACACATCTCCCATCCACCCTCACACCCCGCAGCCACCCACACATTTCTCCACCCAAACATACATCCCTCACCCATCACATAACCGACACGCACACACCCACCCACATATTCTCCACCACCCACCCACACACCCGCAACCACCCAGCAAAACACACATCACAAAACTACACACACATACCCCCGTCAACCCACACATCACGCACCTATCCACACATACATCCCGCACCCTCACAATTTTCCCCACCTACCCACACACACATCAGCCAACTTACATCCACTCACCAACCCAATATCCGCCACCTCTCAACTACACATCCCCCACCTATACACACATCCCCACCCACAAACACATCTCCCCACCTGCCCACACATACCCTCCACCCATAAACACCCGAAAAACACACACCTACCACCCACACACATCCCACCACCCACATATACCCCACCCACACACATCCGCCGCTCACACACATCTTCCCACAAACACACACATCACCCAACCATACACACATCTCTCACACACATCCACCCACTCACGTACTCATCCATCAACCACTCACACCCACACATCACCCACCCGCCCATCAACACATGCATCTCTCATCTACCCTTCGACCCACAGAGAGAGAGAGAGAGAGAGAGAGAGAGAGAGAGAGAAGTAAGGTGAAGTGATTATGACTCAAGGATTGGTCACTTGGACTTGGCCCTATCTGGCCCCATCACCTCAACATCTGATGCAGTCCCTCAGTCCCTACATAGACATGATATGCCTTTCCTCACTCCTGCCTTATGGAGGAGAATCATTCTCGTTCTTTTAAGGTTCTAGCACCGAGAATATCTGGTGGACATCAGTAAGGTTGATGATATTTCTCCGTCTTGGCAGTGCTCCTCTTTCCAGTATAAAGGTATAAGTAACCTCCCATCACATGTATACATATCTCTATTAACTCATCAATAATTCTCCTTACCTGAATACACATATAAAGAAACATAGTCTTCTCTGAATATAGAGACAAAGAAAGTACAAGAGACCAGAAAACGTCATCTATAAAAACTACAGGTGATATTATAGAACAGACTCATGATAGTTCCTGGGAAAATATAACTACACATGGGACTGTATGACTACAGGAATTGAAGTTCATCTCTCATATGACGTATGAATAGAATCAGAATAAAGTTAATTCACTATCTTCCTAAGTCGAAAGAATAATCACTTATTCTTGTCGGATATATAGTTGATGGCTCAACCCCACAGAGATAAAGGATCCAGAGTTCCTCTTTCTCAATGTGATCCCGTCCGTTAAAATTAATTTAGCTGTTACTGGCTCAATGATTTTAGACCATTTAATAGAGTTTTGGAGAACCAAGGAATACCTCAAGGAAAAAATGAATTTTTTTTTGAGTATCCCAAATGTCCTTATGGATGGTTCCTTGCCTCTCCTCTACCAACTAAATAATTAATCTAGGGTAATTGCTTACAACAATTTTAGTATAACAAGAGAACTCTAAAAAAAAAAAGAAGACAATAACCTGTAATTTTTATCATTTATTATAACTAAATGGAACTATTGATTATACATGTAATACCATACAACAATATTACAGTTCATTTACAAATATTCTGGTTATCTTAGTCTCTTATTTAAGTATCTATTTCATGACTGTGCCACTGTATCATACATTGTCCTCAGTGTTACAACCCGTTTAACTTATGATTATTGGGCCTCTTCTGCTGGCCTACTTCTAATCTGTGGAAAGAACTGGGTACACCCTGGTTGATTTACCATCCAGTTATGGGATCTTGGTAACAGTCATAGTATAATATTGAGTGTTCTTATTGTTTTCCCCGGTGATGTTAAATTTGGCTCACTGGTGTTCACCTATACCTGGCTGCAAAGATATGTGATACCTGTCCTGGAAAGGTGGTGAGAATTGGCAGGAAGTTGCTGTGGAATAGTATTTGGCTTCACTATCTCAGCTGCCTCACTCAGTTAAGTGGCTACTGCATTCAGTCAAGCTGCTACAACTACTTTCACAAAGTGCTGCATTCACAAATTCAGGTCTGGATAATGACCACTACCTGCAATTTTAGCATAACATAATACTAATTATATCATAACTATGACATTAGAAATGAAATGTAAAAGCCTAAGAACACAACAAGTGAAAACAATAGAATGAATCTTGTTCTTAGAGAAAATAAACATAGAAGAAAGATAGTCATGGTGTTCTCATTTAGTTATCACCAACATAGTTGTTTGCTCTCACTCCAATCTTCCACTATCAGGGGTTCAAGGTTTTAACTAACAGATGTGCAGTTTCATCTTCACCTATGCCTGTCCTTCAGGTCTACCGGTTAAGTCATACCTTGATTGATTTGGAATTTACAACTATTTTTTAACCATTCTGTTCCTAGTTAATTCTCTTATTCATCTTTTTCTATTCAAGAAAAAGGGTCGCATACATTAAGGGCTTTTGAAAATCAGTTCCCATTTCAATGAGTATTTGCTTATAAACAAGATAAGTACATTATGGTATTATTCTTGTATAGCCTTCAAGTGCATTCTTCTTAATTAAATGCTGCAAGTGAGAAGATTTCTTCCATTCTCATGAATGTAATATTTATTATTATCATCATCATCATCATGGTTTTTATAATCATTGTAATTACAATAATTATCACTATTATCATGCTTATGACATTAGAAACCCTTACATCATCATTATTTTCATTATATTACAGTCATCATCATCATCATTGTATTACATTAATTTTCATTACATTACATTCATCATCATCATCATCATTGTATTACATTAATGTCATTACACTAGACCATATGTGTTACCAGAAGTGACATGAAATACAAAGTGGAAGTATGCTTAACTTACACACACAGATGCTGTAATATGCGTAATGTATGATAAAAAAAAACAAAAACTAGATGATAGGAACATGAATGATAATTTATACAGAGTGGTGTTATGCGCCGGAGTGTACTAAATTATTATTTAGTTTATGGGTTACGCCGAACTAGTTTCTGGTGATAGTCATGGCATTCCACATCAAATTTGCCGACTATCCTGAGATTGACTGTTGACTTATACTCCCTCTCTCTCTCAGCCTGTAACTTCACTCACTCACTCAATCTCCTCATGCATCAGTCAACATATCCATCTTTGCATGTGGGTTCAATTCCCTCTCTCATACCTCATTCACATGTATGGATGATCATTTCACTCAGTCTATAGACACATTCATATTGGTATGGGGGATCATATAGGAAACATTCATCACACATCCTTCATACTGTCATGTAAGGTGGGTGATTTCCCAATGATAACTTACAATGGTTACCATCATTGATATCACAATGAAATATCTCCTTTCACAATCACTCATCATACACATCATATCTGTAGGAATGACATCAGGCCTAGGTAAGTGTTTTACACAGAATACATTAACAGATTCACCAAGAATGACATTACAAGGGAATCTAATCCTTCAACCTACTGATACTATTTCCTAGATATTTAGTCAGGCATGCTGATGGGTTTTATCAAATGAAACATTCACATCTGTTTAACAATGATGAAATCACACATGAATCCTCACAGACATGCTCTCATAAAATACATACAATTTATGTGATATACTCAATCCATATTCAGGCATTATGAATCTTAACCATTCTAACATGCCGGTTGACTAAGTATTCTTATGGTGTGGCACAAACATTAATTCCATATGTTTACAACATTGAAAATACATTTGACTAACCGCATGGGTGCCTTAACTCAGCACACAAAATTATGATACCTGTAGAATCTATTTTGATTCTATGTGTTCATGAATTATCAGAAAACTATTTGTTTGTCCATGTGCTCATGTCAAAAAAAAATCTACTGACTAATGTGCTCAATCTACTTGACTATACACATTCCACTAAATTCTCTATTAGTGCTGGCACATGTAAACTAGTTTTTAATCTTACCAGTGGGCACATATACATTATGTCCTTACAACTGTACTAAGAATTCTGAGTTTCCTTAAGTCACCACTCTAATTGTAGATTGAGTTTTCATGCTTAAGAAATAAAGTTTACAACATGTGTCTAATGTTTATACATTAACTAAGTTGTTTAGCTGGGAGAAAATAACACTGTAGTTTTCTCCACATGTACAGTTTATCTTATGACTATGATAACTGAGTATAATATTATTTAGTTTGTACTAGAATAAATTCTTTAAGAACTCACCATTCCAATCATTGTAGATTGAGTTGCTTAAGAAATAAATGTACAACTTGGATTACTGCTTATACATTAAATCCGTTGTTTACTTTGGGAGAAAATAAAATTTACTATGGGTATTCTTAATGAATAGTTTATCTATAAACTATAAAATTAATTATAATTACCTTCTTAAGAATTCACCACACGTGTTCACAAGTCAACTTACCAACTCTTCTTCTGGGAAACTGAACGCACAACTTATCTAAGATTTAAAATAAATTATATTCACCTTATCCAAACAGGACGACTTCAAACACTTCAGCGACAAGTTTCAGATTTTTCCAATGCGATGTCGTGGGCTGATGTTTGTCTTCATCTATCTAACTTATACAAAATTATCTTTTCTAAGTTGATTTTGAAGAGACTATCACTCCCTTTGCCTCGTGTATGTGTGGGTTTGTGAAAAACAGGCTGTGTTCCGGTCGTTCACTGCTATTTATAAGTATCTTTCCTGGTTAATGTTTTTCATTCCCAACGGGTATATTACATCTTGGATCGTACATTTGTGGAACAAAAATCTTGGTTGCGGTGAACGCTAATTTTTGTCGTCCTGGAAATATTTAATCGTGATGTTACGTTTGTGCAAATCTAATATATCACAATTCTCTTCCTAAGATTTCTCTATAACTTCGCAAAGAAACTCTACTATAACTTCTGATGCACTAGTTCTTAAGGTAACTATTGTTTTCAACTTACCATAAGACGTCATGAACTTTAAAGAAAACATAACACCACAACAACAGCAGCTGACTGGCCAACACGTCCTGCCTCGTTAATTTATCTCTGGTGACTGCACCTCAACATAGTACTTCTGGCGCAACTCTGCTGAGTTCACCTTATTAACATGTTTTATGTTAATGAAAGTCCTGGTGCTGCTTCACTTGACGTCATTCTGCCGTGGGCGTTATTAATATTCTGGGAATTATGGAACAAGGGAACTAATTTGAAACAAGGGGAATAATTTTCCCGGTTGTGCCCCATTCCTCTTCGCAAGCAGTGATTCATCATGACAAACGATCTTGACACACATCCGTTGGGATGGGCCCACTAAGCCATCTCGTCCATGATCAAATGCTAGATCAGGGGTGGCCATCCTTTTCAGCAGGCGGGCCAAATTTCAGAAATAATATTTCCTGCCGGGCTACACACCTATTTTTTTTTTTTTTGGGGGGGGGGGGGGGGGGGGTGGGGGGTTTTTAATTAAAGATACAAGCAACGTGCTACAGCTTCGACCACATCGTCGTTTCCCACTCGCGGGCCGCAAAATGACTCCCGGCGGGCCGCATGCGGCCCCGGGCCTCGTTTTTTGCCCCCCTGTGCTAGATTTCCTCTATTCTTAGCTTGTTGAAAAAACCCAGTCTTTGACTTTTTTTACACAAGGTGCGGGGGGAAAAGGGGCGAAATTTAAAGAAAAAATCACAGATATTTCGTCTGGGGGTACCCCTCAACACTGAATATTTGTCTCTCTATATCTTTGCTGTGTTTCGGGATTTTTCAGGGCTGAACAAAATGTTACATGTATAAACTGGGAAAAAATCGAATTAAGGAATGTATTATCCATTTCACCCAGAAAAAATGGAAAGACACACCACACACACCACACACCACACACAACAATATATATATAATATATATATATTTTTATAAATATATATTATTATATATATGGGGTGTGTGTGTGTGTGTGTGTGCATATATATATGTGTGTGTCTTTTCCATTTATATATTAATATATATTATATATATATATATATGTGTGTGTGTGTGTGTGTGTGTGTGTGTTGTCTATTCCATTTATATATATATATATATTAATACTATATTTTAATATATTTTATAATATATATATATATATATATTATGCATATTTTCGATACATATATACATATATAATAGGAAAAGGAACAACTGAGAATTTGAACAGACAAAATTATGGTGTGTATCAAAAAGAAAATGGAACAGACCAAAGTATAGGGTATATAAACAGAGGAAGGTGATAAATGTACGGAGCTAATCAACAGAAAAATGAAATCGACAAATTTATGTGGCACATCAACAGAAACACTTCGGTCCCATATAAGGATACCTATCAGTACTGAGGCAAATCTCATAAGAATTATATGTGGTCGACATTATGCTGACAGCGTCAAACCTGGACGCTTACTGCAACTAATGAGCGCAAACTTTTAACAGACATGAGATGCCTATGAAGAGCTGCGGGAGTAAATGCATGGGAGAGAATTATGAACCAGGAAATTAGAACACGACTAGGTCTGAAACCAGTCATGCATTTCATGAAATAACAACAGATTAAATGGTTTGGCCACCTCTCACGAATGACGTGGTACCGTCTGACACAAAGATCCACACTGAAGAAATGTACTGGATACAGAGCAAGGGGAAGACCATGTAATGGATGGAGTGATGGTATCAAGAACAACCTTCAAGAAATGAAGACCAACTTACAAAGAGCATTAGAAAGAGCGCATAAAAGGTCTTTACATCTCCCCCAAAACTTCACTGAGGTAAACGGGGAAAGGAAAGAAGACGAGGGAGATGTATAAGAAAATATAGACATATTTGAGGGTCATATCAAACAGGAACTACTGAACGTAAAACTTGCCTAGTACATCAACAGCAGCTGAAAAATGCTGGTGTTGACTGCAACGTCCTGTAAGGGATATGCAACGTTAAAAAAATCACATAGGAAATGGAGCGGACACAAATTGAGTTTGTCAATAGAGGAAATCCAAGAGACACCCGTCTGGGGGAATGTCAGCAGAGGAAATCACAAAGACACATGTGTGGAGGAATGTCAACAGAGGAACTAAGACGGTTATGGGACACATTTATATAGGACATGGAATAAACACTAATGGGACACAGTTACACACGACATGAACTAGACAAGTATGTCTATGGGACATATATACACATGACATGCAATAGACACGTACGTTTATGGGACATATATACACATGACATGCAATAGACACGTACGTTTATGGGACATATATACACATGACATGCAATAGACACGTACGTTTATAGGACATATATACACATGACATGCAATAGACACGTCCGTCTATGGAGCACATTTGCATGGGACATGGAATAAACACATTAACGGGGCATATTTACACAGGACATGGAATAGACACGTGTAAGGGGCATATGTACATAGGACAGTGCACCTGGTGATATCGCATATCATAGATAAGAGATCTAACGGTCGCAGCAGGATATAACAATACACAATAACAACAGTTAGGCATGCATGACGCCTGCGGAAAAGTGAGAGGAATAATAGACGAGAGAAGTAACTTTTTCTCAGGAATCACAAATACCTAACCGTTCCCATCTGTTATCCCACAGAGGCCTACCGTTGTAAAAAGACACAGATTATGGTCGTCACTAGGAAGAACGAAATACCACAATGTAATATACAAGTAAATGGGAATATTCTTCAACAAGTGAATCGGTACAATTATCTCGAAACAGCAATAACATCTGAAGGGAGATGCCGTGAAGAGATTAGAACAAGAATCGGCGTGGCGAAAGTAGCCTTTAGCAAGATGAAAAACATACCGACCAATAACAAGATGGCAATTGAAACGAGAAAAAGAGTGTTGTGGTGCTACATAGAACCTGTACTTTTGTATGGATGTGAAGCTTGGACAATGAGTAGTCAGAATGAAAACATCTGATGGCTGTGGGAAATGTGGTTTCTGAGGAGAATGCAAAAAAAAAAAAAAATGCCATGGACAAACAGAAACACCAGTGACCAAGTACTACTACAAGAAACAAATTAAAGTAGTAAATAAATTGATTAGAGAAATTAGACGTAGACAGTCAACATATTTTTGACATGTTATGAGAAGAAATAAATTGGAGAACTTGGTGACAACTGGCAAAATCGAGGGGAAGAGAACAAGGGGAAGACAGAGAAGTAAATACCTGGATGGCTCGACCACCTGGCATGGTCGAGACAGGAGCTCTGAGCTGATCCACGACTCTGGTGATCGAGTGAAATGGCGAGTCATGACCGCCCACGAATACCGGCATGGCACATGATGGATGGATAGCTTTATTCGGATGTCGACAGTGTTGTACAGAACACTGCGTAGATACGACCTCGACCCCAGGGGTCACCTAAAACAAACCACGACCGTCTGGGAACGAGGCAGATGGCACAAATACCCTGACGCGAAGACCTCCATTCTTCCTTGTTGAGAGCTTGCACAATGGCTGGTGACTCACATCCGTGTGCAAGCATGGGGGAATGTGCTTGTTCTCTGGTGTTTACTTGTGCCTCAGTGTCACCCTGGTCCATAGTGACGTGTGATGCTGGCGGAAGTAATGCCAGATGGCAGCAGTCGTAGCTGGGCCGTTGATATGCGTGTGTCAGTCTGTAGACGTCATCAATCAATCAATCAACCAACTAATCATTCAATAGAGTGACACAATATAATGATGATTGGCTGCAATGGATCTCCAGTAATCTCTGTCCTTCTCCTTCGACTTTGTTATCCACTCGGACAGACTGCAGTTCGTCCAACTCTTGATGTTATATTCTCAGGGTGATTCACAGACGAGTGTCTGCCCAGGATCTCCCACAGACCATTGTCCGCACAGGATATCCCACAGACTAGTATATGCCCAAGATGTCCCGCAGACTAGTGTCTACCCAGGATATCCCACAGTCTAGTGTCTACCCAGGATATCCCACAGTCTAGTGTCACACAGGATGCCCCATAGACTAGTGTCTGCCCAGGATGTCCCACAGACTAGTGTTTGCCCAGGATTTCCCACAGATTAGTATCTTCCCAGGATGTCCAACACTCTAGTGTCTGCCCAGGATGTCCAACACTCTAGTGTCTGCCCAGGATGTCCAGCACTCTAGTGTCTGCCCAGGATGTCCAGCACTCTAGTGTCTGCCCAGGATGTCCAACATTCTAGTGTCTGCTCAGGATGTCCAGCACTCTAGTGTCGCCCGGATGTCCAACTCTAG
>JACEFZ010027963.1:342500-494457 GCA_014155875.1 Cepaea nemoralis | reverse complement strand
CGAGTGAATTTATTCTGATTCTGATTAATTTATAGAAAAAGAAATGTTCAGGGAAAAAACAAACCCCTAACCCACACCCATGGAGGAGTTATCGCACCCTCTCGGTCTCCATACAATATCCACAAAGTAAAGACTACACACACACAAGAAAGAAAAATGAACACAAGCTGACAGGAAAATAGTAGTCAGCAATGCCACTGGAATCAGATTGATGCAGGCGAGAGAGTGAGGCCGATGAAATTGCACAGCACTTCCTCACTATAAACAAATTCATCGCGCAAGTCATTCTTCATCCTATTGTCTTCATCATTCCTGATGGACAAACTTGGATGAAAAGAATGGTCATCATCATTCTTGATGGACGAACATCCCAGTCAGCAATGGTGAAAGATGTATTATCTCACGTTTGACAACCGATAGTACAAAGCACGTGAGTAATATATTTCAGTTGGTCAAAGAGATAACCGTGTCTGTAGTCATGGAACAAAGGGGGTTTATGAATATACATTCCACGTCAAACACTGAGACACAGAGAGAGGGAATGTGAGAGCGAGGGAGTGAGGGGGAAGTGAGAGGGTCGAGAATGAGAGAAGGGTGGGGCAGAGCCAAAGAAAGGTCATGGGCGAGAGATCGGGGAAGGGAAAAAGGGAGGAGGACAACTACAAGCCATATATTCTTCTTAGGTATAGAAACATAGAATAGCAAAAGCATGAATACATACAACATGCGCAAGCGAGATCTGGATAACTAACAAATCAGCTGAAAAGCACATATCCACCGATGAACACAAATGTTGTGGAAGAGTATTAAATCTTCACTCTACAGATAAGGGAACAAAACCGAGCTATCCAACAAGACCTCGATATTGAAGAAGAGCGGTTTATTAATACAAACAACCATAAAGAAAATGAAATATTTTGGGCAGTGTAAGGACGTGTATCGGGGGTGGGGGTGGGGGGATGCGAATAAGACGGAGGAAAAAAGGTAAGTTAATTCAAAATGTGATAGATAAGATAAATAAGATATACTATGCACTACAACATCTGCTAAAATCAAAGACGCTATCTCGTAACACCAAGATCACAATATACAAAACACTGATCAGACCAGTTGTGCTGTATGGCTCTGAAACCTGGAGTACAACTAAAGGAGACGAAGCCTTGTTACAAACCTTTGAGAACAAAGTTTTAAGACGCATCTTTGGACCCATTAGAGATACACAAAGTGGAGAGTGGAAAAGAAGAAGCAACAAAGACATTTATGATCTGTTTAAGTCCCCGCTAATCACTGGTATTATAAAGGCTAATAGACTACAATGGCTGGGGCATATAGAAAGAAAGGAAAATAATAGGGAAACAAAACTCGCTTACACTCAAGAAATAAATGACAGTAGACCCCGAGGTAGACCAAGAAGACTGTGGAGAGATAATATACATACAGACCTACAAGCACTTGGAATCAACGACTGGCAAGAGAAGGTCCACCAGAGAGAATGAATGGAGACGGCTTGTATCTGCAGCAAAGAACCTCAATGGCTTGGAATGCTGAAGAAGAAGAAGAAGAAGAAGAAGAAGAAGAAGAAGAAGAAGAAGAAGAAGAAGAAGAAGAAGAAGAAGAAGAAGAAAGATAATTACTCATGACAGCAACAAAGGCGGGGCATACGACTTACGGTAGAGGGACATTCTAACAGCTAGTGAGATTTCTTTCTTACATTGTTTTTAGTCACACAACAGTAACAAATTGTGCCCTATCTCGTTCCTTGCCCCTAACCCAAATTGGCCAGCAGCAATGTTTGTGTATTTACCGTTCTCTAATGCCAACACAAGAAATGCGAACAATTCTAACAAAGAAGCAACGCTTTGCAACTGGGACTTCATTCGGAGAACCCGTCGGACGATACAATCATCAAGGATATGTTCGCAAGTTGAAGAAAAAAGAGTAGGAGCAGAAGAAAGAGGAGGAGAAGAAGTAGCTGCAGAAAAAGAAGAAGAGGTGGTGGAGATGGAAGTGGTGGAGATGGAGGTGGTGGTGATGCGGCATTGGTGGTGGCATGTCGTCATGGTGAGAGAAAACATTATGGAGATCCAGTGCAGCAGACTTGATGTCAGGAAGGCTTCTGATGGAATTATTGTTCCTGGTTCAACACCATGGCAAAAAAGGTATAACCATACGCATGCAGCAAAGGATTTTACGAACCGCGGTTCATACGAAGCTTCAAAGGGGAGCCAAATCCGAGACTTTCCCGGAAGAACTCGGAAGAGTAAGAGCGCACCAACATGCATATATGTGTTTTAAGTTCTTTCTTGAGATGCCATACTGACCCCGCTTAAACAAGTCACGACTGAGCGCGCGCGAGCTAGCGTTAATTATTGATTAGATTGATTGCATTTATTTTCATATCGCTGTGGTAATATGCTACTTAGTGCTAGGATCCCCTTCTACAGATCACTATGGATCACCATAGTCTGGTAAGAATGAGACAGCGAGGTGTGACGAGGGGATCTGGCCGACGATCGACGCTCAGAGGAAAGGCGAGACGGACATATAATCAGATTGCTACTGGAACTATTAGTGTTGGAACTCTTCGCTGGTTGCTGAGGATGGGAGGATCGCTTATGGGAATGTCCCGAATGCTGTGATGTCGGTTCCTAAATCAATCAATCAATCAATCAATCAATCTACAGATCACTCCAGCTGCACCTCGGCCCAGTGCATGAGCTCTAGCGCTAGCGGTCAAATGTGTGCACACTGGCATTAACACACACCATAAACAGCCTGTTGTGTACTGCAATCTTTGAAATGATGTCAGAGATTCCACCTATCATTTAGCGATATCCAAATGCCGAGATTTGAAAATGCGCCACTTGTTCGTGACACATAATAAGTATTTGCACTTTACAGTTCCATAGCCCAGCTACTGAGTTAAGTGCGTGGAGTGACACTGTTAACTGTGAATTTTGTGTGGAGTGCTTTTATAATTGTCCGCGGTTGTTTGTACCGTAAACTGCATGTTCAGAAAAATGGCGGCCGGCCGGTTGCTGACCTAGCTGGTTTGCCTTATGCAGCAATGTGTGGCTGCTAGATTTCTAGTGATTGCCGCTTCCATCGACGATGAACTGCATTTTTCGTGGCGGACTTTTGCGTTAGCATTCTGGCAGCGACCTTATGCATAGTATGCCTGTGCGGGCTGCTGGTTTGTCGAGACTTCTGTCTTTTTCACTTGTAACAAGGGACAGTTAAAAGCATTTTGTATTATACTTAGTGGCACAGGAACGGAGCATTATGGGGACGACCCGTTGCCGTGAAGTTGGAACCGCGAATAACTAACTAATTAACTAACTAACTGACTAACTAACTAACTTGCCAGAAACTGTTAGTATACGATCTATTCCCCAGAGAGCGAGAGGGGTATAGCATAGCATTATCGGGTTCTTCTGAACAAATTGTCCCCAAAACATTGAACTGAAATGGATTTGAACGCGCCACTTTTGGTATTAGTGGGGGACGTCATAGCTTTCAACCATCCACGAGGTTCTCTGTACAACTCATGGTAGAACAGATGAGAACAAGGTGAGAATTCGGATCAACTTAACACACGGCATGCGATACTACATTTTTTTAAAAACAATAGTATACTTAGTTGCAAGTCCTTTACTGGAGTTGCAATCAGACGTAGCATTTAATGGTTGTTTGTAATTTAATCATCATCGTCAGATGCCCTGACAAGCTGGCATGGCGTCCATGACTCTCCACAGATCTCGGTATTTGGTGTTCTGGATCAACTCTGCTGATGGTATTCCTCCATGCGTTGCTGTGAAGTTGGAACTGCGACTAACTAACTAACTAACTAGCTCCATGCCACTGTTTTAGACCATCCAGCATGATTTCTCTTGTTCTGTCTCTGCCTTTCTTCCTATTGATCTTTCCATACGTCAGTCACGAGTGTCTCCAATGTCTCTCTTCTCATCACATGACCAAAAAAAAAAAAGATGCTTGTCTCTTTCTTATTGTTGTATATAATGTTCGAGTTTCGTTAGCCTCCTTCCCGCAATCGTTGTTAGTTGTAATTTTCTAGGTAATGTTATTTCAGTAGTTTGCTTTTGCTCTTTGAACGACCGACGCCTCATACCACTGACATCAACGCAAAGCGACCTGCTTTCAAATCGCAGTGTGTGTACTGCCTCAAGCTATTGCCGTATAGCCTGACAGTGTTGCTTAAAGAATGTTCATGGGGCTACTCGTAAACTATATTCCTAGCATAGTGATCATAATTTAATCACCAGAACTGACAGGATTTCATTCGTTCCGTCCAGAACAGTTCTAGGTTTATTCCAGTCTGTTGTTGCAGTTGTTGTTGTTGATTCCATTGCTGCTGAGGTGTCTACTCTTGGCAGGCCAATGTCATTTTTCTGCACCCATAGAGTGAGATAGTAGCTGCTGGAGACTGTATAATTTTCAGACTGTTCTGGAAACAATAAAAGAAAGACAGGAATGAAAGAACGGGAGGAGGTCGGTGGGCGGTCACCCAAACTTATTATGTCATGACCTAGATTACTGAAAAATATTACTATGTGCGCGTGTGTGTGTGTGTGTGTGTGTGTGTGTGTGCGTGCGAGGGTGTGTGTGTGGGTTTGTGTGCGTGCGTGCGTGCGTGCGCGCGCGTGCGTGTGTGTGTGTGTGTGTGTGTCAGCCATGATATACAAAATCACTCAATGTCCAGATGTGTGTCACAGTTACTTGCATGCAATCATCAGGACGTGGCAATCAACACCAGCACTTGTTGGCTGTGTGTGATGTACAAGGCAATGTTTACTGCCAGTTGTTTGTTATTGCTTTCTGAACGACCCACGCACATCCCACATACCAAGGAAATCAACGCAGAGCCTCGTCTGCAGCAGATTTCCAACTGTTGAAGATTACCGTTGTTTATGTTACCTTCCCCAGTTAAAATCCCTTCGCTTTACCGGGGATTAAACCCACGAGCTCTGGTGTGTGAAGTCAGACTGTGAACAACTCGGCTACCGACCCCTCTCTTGTAATGCAACAGCAGAGACAATCAACATCAGCTACGGGGGTTGGGTTGCTTCGAGGTACAACGTGCGTCTCATACTCGTGAACACTTGCTCCATTCGCACATGGGGCTACTCGTGAGCTCCACTAACACAGTTTTCCCGATGTAATCACCAGAGCAAACAGGATGTCATTCTTTTCGTCCATTGAAGGGCCGAATGTAAGACGGGCCTGCGTGCCCAATTTGTTACCCTTCGAAAATAAAGTTCGTTCGTTCGTTCGCCCAGAACAGCTCTGGGCTGTCTAACTGTGCCTTGTTACTGTTGATCCCAGTGCTGCTGGGTTGTCCACGTGCGCCCAATACTCGTGTACAATTGTTCCATTCGTTCCTGGGGTTGCTTAGAGGAACGATGTGCGTCTCACAATCGTGTACACTGCCTCCGTTTAGGGGTTCCACAAGAAATACCACCCCACCCCCTGTCCTGTGGTCCTGATGTAGTGGATCGGATGGCTAGCCCTCCCGGACAAGAGCGACAACCTCGGGGGACCTGTGTGCGCATTGCCCACGTTAAACACCTCGGCAGCCGGAATTCGAAATGAGCAGGCGGAACGGGTCGCGTCGCGCGCTGAATTTCAAACTTGGAAAACCTACTCATATTTATTCATGAAGGCACGGACATTGGTTAATTGCAGCCCGTGCAGAATACAAGGACTCGCGTGGTATAACAGATTAACCAGTTCAGAGCTCATGGAGAGAACATCACACATTCCAGTGGATGAAGAGGTGAGGAATTGGAAGCTGGCGAAGCTATTACTCTTAGTAGTATATTTAGACAATCCATCCTCTAAACTAATGAAACTAGAACAATATATACAACAATAAGGAAGAGACAAATATCTTTCTTCGGTCATGTGATGAGAAGAGAGGCATTGGAGAACATCGTGACAACAGAGGCAGACCAAGAGAAATTATGCTGGATGGATTGAGACGGTGGCATGGAGGAATACCATCGGCAGAGTTGATCCAGAACACCAACGAGCGAGATCTGTGGAGGATGGTTCGGTCGCCTTGCTACTGAATGAGTGCGTGGGCGACACTTGTGAGATGTGAAATTCGCGTGGAATGCTTTTACATCTGTCCTGTACAGTGACCTGCATGTTCGGAACAATGACTACCGGCTGTTGCTTAATTGACTGATTTGCCTTTTCGGTTCACGGGTGCATTTTTCAGGAGACTTTTGGGATTCGGCACTGAAGCTGCGGAGCTTGTGTTTTGTGCGAAGCTTTCGGCGGGTTGCCCTGCGGTAAGGGACCGAGCCATGTGAGAAAACCCGGGTCAATGAGGCCTCTCTGGTGACTGCCGAGTCCAGCGACGGTGAACTGTGGTTTTCGTGGATTAATTTTGTGTTGGCATTCTGGCGGCGGCATTATGCACAGTGTACCTGTGCGGGCTGTTGGATTGCCGAGACTCCTATTTATTCCACTTTTCACATTGGACAATGGGGAGCATTTTGTGTGATATTCACTGGCACAGAAATGGAGCATAATGGGGACGACCCGTTGCCGTGAAGTTGGAGCCTCGACTAAGTAATTAACTTAGATCTGTGGAGAGTCATGAACGCCTACGCTAGCTGGCAGGGCACTTGATGATGATGATCCTCTGAAACCAACAGGGCAAAATAAACAACGGGAGACCTACAGAGAAAACAAATTACAGACACAGATGAATACTGCGGTGGCAGTGGGGAAGGAGTGCTGCAAGAGATAGTGTGGAATGGCAGGGATTTGTCTGAAGTGGCTGAGAGTACATGATCCACTGGTGGAGGGATTAAAAGCAGACGGGGGACGAAAGGCATGGAGGACACTTTCTATGGCCGTTATTTCCAAGAGTTCACGGTGAGATGCCAAAATTGGACGTTTTGTTTCGTTTTGCCCCGGTTAAACATTTTAAATATTGCCTTCATTACAACGGGGGGAAATCATAATAAACAGGTGAATGGGTACAACTGCCCCGGAACAGCCATAACAACTGACGGAAGATACATTGAAGAGAGATTAGAACATGAATCACTATGGCAAATGGTAATAAATCGACAAGTTGAGAAACATGGAATTATAGTGCAAGTGTGGTTTCTGGGGAACTTGAAACCATCGCTGCGGTCGTGAGGACAGTCAGACTGTTCCACGGTTCGAGATCAGTCGCGGACGATTTGGAAGCATACCACTTCGCGCTGATTTCAATGGCTTGAGGCGTCGGCTATTAGTAATGACAAACTACTAAATTAATATTGTCTACTAAATCGAAAACAGCCAATACATGTTGAGATTCATTGCAACGTCCTGTAAAAACAAGAAACTAACTTTTTTTTAAAACATAAATGTTACAGTATATATCATTCTGGCATCCAGATATTTCGATACCGCCGTATGTTGCACTCAGATGATAATCTCTCTGTATGATCTATGGGAGTAGAATGAAGCAATTATGAAGATACCCGTGTGCAATGAACGTGCGCCTTGACCACAACCAATCAATGCAACTAAGTGTAAACACACGCGCTTAGCGGAGACTCCCGAAATATATGTTAGACACGCATTCCGTTTCACCTCCAGAATAATACACAACTTGGCTGTACGCGCTTCCTGAAGTGACTTCAATATTTTTTTGTCTACATACGTGTCACTTAGCGAGCGTTTGTGAAGGTGATAGGCAACTGTGCTGAATATATCAAGAGCACGTTCGGGCGAGGTTCGACGCCTGGGCGGTTGGTTGCCTGCTCAGGGAAAGATCGGTCACCTATCCCAGCATGCATTCGGGCTACATCATGTAACGGCCCTATGACGTCATAGAGCCACGGCAGGAAACTGCTTCAGGACCACAATGTCCATGCCATTCTAGATGTCTGGCGACATACTACACGTACCAGTTGTACACGTGAGTGTGCACGCACGTGCCTGTGTGAAGAAAGTGAGCAGTTTTCAATACCTTAGTTCCCCGCAGACGGGGCATTGAAACGTGACGACAGAAAATAAAAGAACAAATACTGCTCTACAAAAACTAAAGCAATTAAACCCTGTATGGACTGGAACAGACAGAACGACTATTGTCAGAAACATAGATTACCAAAAGCATGAATACTTCCTGTGGCAACATACAGCTGCGTGGTTTGGATAACTAACAAAACAGCTGAAAAGCATAAAAGCAACAAAAACCCACCCATTCCAGAAGAGTATTAAAACTTCACTCTAGGAGAAGAGAACAAAACCGACTATTCCAACAAGACCTCGGTATTGATGAAGAGCGGTTTATTAATACAAACAAACATCAAGAACATGAAATAATGTGGACACGTAAACATGTAAGGCTAATGCGAATAAAGATAATTATGTAAGGAAGTGTATCGGGGATTGAGGAAACTAAACATGTCCCATGACATTTTCAGGGTGTGAAACTTGGAGATTTAACAAATCATCTAAAAAGCAGATATGTGCCCCTGAATATAAGTTTTACAGAAGAGTATTAACAATTCATTGAACGAAACAGACCAAACAGATTGATCCTAAAAAACTCAGTATTGAAGAAGATTGGTTATTTAGACTGGTTTTTGGACACATTATGAGAAGAAATAAATTGGATAACTTGGTGATAACTGGCAAGAATGCTGGTGATATCGCGTGATATGGCGAAACATGACAACCCACTTGTATCGGCATGGCACATGATGAGAAAGAGACAGCGAGACAGACAGACAGACAGACAGACAGACAGAGAGAGAGAGAGAAGAGGGAGAGAGAGAGAGCGAGAGAGAGAGCGAGAGAGAGATAAAGAGAGAGAGAAAGCTATCAATACACTATCCACTGGGTTAAACACTACTATAGATGTCAATACACTATCCACTCGGTTAAACATTACTGTCATTACAATGGTTAACACATTATCCACTCGGTTAAACACTACTATAGCTGTCAACCATTATCCAATTAGTTAAACACCTACTATAACTGTCAACCATTATCCGCTCGGTTAAACACTACTATAACTGACAACGCACTTATCCACTGGGTTGAACACTACTATATCATAGCTCTAGACAGACTATCATCTGGGTTTAACACTAGCAGAGATGACAACAGTGGACCGACCCACTACGAAACACCACTGCCGCTGTATACTTCCATTGAGAGAAATACACCGGACCAGGCAGCCAACATTGCCAGGTGTGTCTGCTGCAGGAACTGACTGCGCACGAGACGAGTGAGCAGCGCTGACTACCAGTTTTTGTAGCTGCCCGTACTGTGGCGCACCTGTACCCCCACGGGATTTCAAACTAAGACTGGAAAATAAACTTTCCTCTCCTTCACTCTGTTCTGTTTCCTATTTGGCACGTCCCCCGTGGTATACAGGACTGATTAGTCAGTGTTAACAGTGTCAGGGTGCTTGGAGACAGACAGACAGACAGACAGACAGACAGACGAGCGGAAACATACACGTATAACATCACCAAGTGCCTTGCCGACTGGTGTTTGCGATCATGTTTCTCCACATCACGCGATCTCCATCAGTATGTATCAACTGGTGTGCTGACACAGGCCCGTGAAATATGCCAGACAATAAATCGTGTAACATACTGTTTGTTTTCATTATTCAGATTATCTTTTTCTCTTCCCATTACTCTTTCTCCAGCAAGCCTGTCAGATGCCGCTATGTTGACACCACATTTCTACTGCCATAACATGCTTCTTAGCTTGTCTGTTTATGGGCCATATTTCACAAGCATTCAACCGTGTGGGTTCTATATAGCATTTAGACTATTTCTCATTGCAGCTGACATGTTTTATGTGTGCATTTTCCGACTGGCATTGCTACTTCTGCCATGGCGATTCTAATTCTGTCTTTACAAGGCATATTCCATCACACTGTTCCGTGGCAGTTTACCGATTCACCTGTTCAAGAATAACCGATTCACCTGTTCAAGAATAACCGATTCACCTATTCAAGAATTACCGATTCACATGTTCAAGAATTACCGATTCACCTGTTCAAGAATTACCGATTCACCTGTTCAAGAATTACCGATTCACCTATTCAAGAATTACCGATTCACCTATTCAAGAATTACCGATTCACATGTTCAAGAATTACCGATTCACATGTTCAAGAATTACCTATTCACCTATTCAAGAATTACCGATTCACATGTTCAAGAATTACCGATTCACCTATTCAAGAATTACCGATCACCTGTTCAAGAATTACCGATTCACATGTTCAAGAATTACCGATTCACCTGTTCAAGAATTACCGATTCACCTGTTCAAGAATTACCGATTCACCTGTTCAAGAAGTACCGATTCACATGTTCAAGAATTACCGATTCACCTGTTCAAGAAGTAGCGATTCACATGTTCAAGAATTACCGATTCACCTATTCAAGAATTACCGATTCACCTGTTCAAGTAGTAGCGATTCACATGTTCAAGAAATACCGTTCAGCTATTTAAGAATTGTCCCATGTTCTTGGATGCAAGGTTTAAGTATTTGTCTTTGTCATTTAGGCTGGGTTGAGCTGGGAGCCCTGGTCATTTTAGGCTGGTCAACATGGGAGCCCTGGTCATTTTAGGCTGGGTCGAGCCTTGGAGCCCTGGTCATTTTAGGCTGGGTCGAGCTGGGAGCCCTGGTCATTTTAGGCTGGGTCGAGCTGGGAGCCCTGGTAATTTTAGGCTGGGTCGAGCTGGGAGCCCTGGTCATCTTAGGCTGGGTCGAGCTGGGAGCTCTGGTCATTTTAGGCTGGGTCGAGCTGGGAGCCCAGGTCATTTTAGGCTGGGTCAACTTGGGAGCCCTGGTCATTTTAGGCTGGGTCAACCTGGGAGCCCTGGTCATTTTAGGCTGGGTCAACCTGGGAGCCCTGGTCATTTTAGGCTAGGTCGAGCTGGGAGCCCACGTCATTTTAAAACATTCGCCTCGATGCGAATGTGAACCCATGACCAGCGAATCGGCAGGTGAGCATCTAGCCACTACGCTACCATTACGCTACCCGTGTACACCAGGAGCATCCACTACATGCCTCAGATCCTGTTACCGGAACTTTCGTGATTCTACAGACCAGTGAAATAATTCTGCTCTCCTCTCCTTCGGTTTCTTGGATTTCAAAGCAGCGCGATGTGCATATATAAGAAACGCATCTACATTTGCAAGTCACGGTGAAACCTTATAATTTAGCAAGGCACGAACCAAGTGAACGTCGGACGCAAGGATCGCTTACCGCGCTCCTCACTAAGTTCATTTCATATGGTTAAAAGCGTGTGCTTGTATGAAATTACAAATGAAATAAAGGAAACGACTACAATACACACAAAACATGCTAGACAGTTAAACACTACTGTGGGATAGATTACAGGCATTTTAAAACGCACGAACGCGCGCGCACACACATATGAGAGAGAGAGAGAGAGAGAGAGAGAGAGAGAGAGAGTGTGTGTGTGTGTGTGTGTGAGAGAGAGAGAGAGAGAGAGAGAGAGAGAGAGAGAGAGAGAGCGAGCCTATGTGAGTATTATGTGCCAATCTCTTTACATATGTGTATGTGCTTGCGTATGTGTGTGTATGTCTGTCTCTTTGTCTATGTCTCCTTACATTTGTGTTGTGTGTGCGCGCGTGTGCAAAAAAAAAAACAATAGCAAACTCTTTGACACATTCAGACCTTCCACAACCGCTGTCATAAACAACCCAGCCCTGACACAGTTTTATAACCCACTGAGAGTGCCGGCATCGCCTCACCTCTGCCTTGTGAAATGTTAAGTAACTCCAGCTAGCAATACATGTGGTGCTGCCGCCCGACTCACAGATTTGCTTTATGTTTGTTCAAAGACCGCCAGGAACCATGTCAGGTCCTGGGCACCACCTGGGTGTTCTTATGTTCGCCAGCCTGGCAACGGCCACAAGTCTGTCTGTCGGCTACTACAACAGGAAAGGCTTGTGTATTAATAGCAACATAATGCGAACGTAATTTTGCCATATTATCTACACAAGAAAGACGGTGTCTGCAGAGGCATATACGCTGGCACCCTGCAATCTTGACAGACCATGGCTTGTTACATTGCGATTTTTTTTTAAAGACATAATAACTACAACCCACGGCGAAGACCAGGGACGGAGTTATACCTCTCTATAGCACAAATGAATAATAAAAAAATAATTTTGCATATCCTTTACCGGACATCGCTGTCAACATCAGCATCTTTCAGCTGATTGTTGATTTCTTGGCAAGATTACGCTCAGTAGTTTGCCATTGCTTTCTCAGCGACCTGCTCTATACTCTTATAAGTCACTGGCGCGACTCGAACCGCTTCCAATTCTCGTGTGCTCACGCACAAATGAATAGCCTTCCCTTATACAGTGAAAATAATTTTAGAAATTATTGAGATTGAGAGGAATCACCATTGGGGTCATTACATCAATAATATTAGATATAAAGGTGATACAGTATTGGTTGCAGAATGAACAGGATGTGCAGATGCAGTTATTGTACACAGTGAACAACTAGGGTTAGAATTAAATTGTAAGAAGGCAGAAATTATGGTCGTCATTAGGAAGAAAGAAATACCACAATTTAATATACTGGTAAATGGGAATATTCTTAAACAAGTGAAATGGTGCAACTATCTCGAAACAGTCATAACATCTGATGGGAGATGCCGTGAAGAGATAAGAACAAGAATCGCTACAGCGGAGGTAGTCTTTTGCAAGATGAAAAGCATACTTACCAATAAAACATATCTCAAGTGCAACGAGAAAATAGTGTTTAAGTGCTTCATAAAACCTGTACTTTTGTTTTATTGTGAAACGTGGACAATGAGCAGACGAGCTGAACAACATATAATGACAGTGGAAATGTTTCTGAGAAAAATGCAAATAATACAATGGGCAGACAGAAAAACCAATGAGCAAGTCCTACAAGAAGCAAATCCAAACCGTAAACTGATTAGAGAAATTAGACGCAGACAGCACGCCTGTGGGCATGTTATGAGAAGAAATAAACTAGAAAACTGGGTGACAACTGGCAAGATTGAGTGAAAAAGAACACAAGGAAGGCAGAGAAGTAAATATCTAGTTTACTCAAGACAAACTGCAGAAGCTGACAGATCAATAAATCAATGCTCTAACTACCCATGTGTCGGAGCTTCCATCCTAGACCAGTTGCCGATCAAGGCTTATAGCGCCTTGTCTGCCCTGCCATAACATTTAGTCAATAGATTGCATTTCTTCACATTTGTGTGTGTGTGTGTGTGTGTGTATTGCATATCCCTTACAGGACGTTGCAGTCAACATCAGCATTTTTCAGCTGCTGTTGATGTACTAGGCAAGATTACGCTCAGTAGTTTGCCATTGCTTTCTGAGCGACCGGCTCACATACTCCGTAAGTTACCAACGCTAACGATTCTCGCGCAGGTTATGCTTCTCACGAGAATATACGGGATTACGGAGAAAGACGTTAAAACCTAGGCCAGGGAGACCGGCTCGCATTAGGATAATGTTGTAACCCTCCCAATTGCGCTCCTCCACCAGAAGCCGCTGGTACACTATGGGCCTAACATTCGGCGCTAACAGAAAGTAGTTAGTACCGTCTACTGTCATATGGTAGCTCAGTCATATCTAATGAAGACCTGACACTAAATGGCCATACGTCAAGTTAGCAAAGTAAGTAAAGTTCACGGATATCTTTTCATCCCATAAATAACATCGAGTGTATGATACTAATCCTATATTTTAGACAAATCAGCATTCGAAGAGAGATGTGGTTAATCATATCAGACCGGCTTCTAAAGGGATCCGAACACATGCCCACGGGGCTGGCAAGCAGGCGATGGCAAAGTAGGCTTAGGTTGGAAAACCTGCACAGAAACAACGAATACAAACGTTATATTCACAAAGACATCACAAAGACGCCAGCGGGAAACCCTTTGTCGCCTAATACCACTTACATAGAAGGAACACGTAAAGATACATGGAATACACCTGTATGTGTGCTTTTGTGCATTTCCCATGCTACACGCGTTAATAAAAGGTACGTAATTACATATGTTGCACTTTTTTAAGGAAAAAAGGGAGGAGGAGGGGGGGGGGGGGGGGGAAGAAGGGTGTGAAGGGTTGGGTTATTACTTATACCATGATGAGAACGACTGTCCGTCGCATCGAATCCTTACAATGATCTGGTCATCACCAAGCACCTGGCCGACTGGCGTAGGCGATGATGCTACTGCATAGCTTGTGATCTCCAACGGCATATGTCAACTCGTGTTCTGACTCCTTCCATGCCACTGCACAGGACTGAACACAATACTTTCTTCTCACTGGGATCCGGTGCTTAGTTTAAAAAGCATGGTCGTTAGTTTAAAAGGTGTGGTCGCCCGAAAACGTACAGTCACACCTCGTTTTTCGTTGGTTTAGGTTTTCGCCGGTTTCGGTTTCGCGATTTTCCTCAAAAAAATGTGTCTTGGTTTGCGTCGGTTGCCCCGGATTTCGTTGGCACCCCACATGACCTCGTTGCTAATTTTGCGAAAACAAAGGGACCCACACCTTCTTCTGCTCAGTTTGGTGTTGTTTTTCGTTATGTGAACATCACTTGCTAATAATAAAATACGAGAGCGGTATTAAGATAGCTGGAATCGGCCCCATGTGCGGGAATGATGACGAAGGAAGCTATAAAGGAGGCTAATGTAGCAAAATGCATAAATTTGCTAACGAAACAGAGATCCCAAACAATTGAAAATGTCAAACAGTTATTAATTTGGATAAATCAAAACCAGTTAGATGGAGATTCTGTTTCGGGGGCAATCATATGTGAAAGGGCCAGAATGTTGTATGTCGATCTCATTAAGAAAATGCTTGGGACGTGTGCTAGTGTACTTAGGATTTTAAGGCCAGCAGAGGATCCTTTGAAAAATTCAAGCGGCTCACTGATATATAAAGTGCTACTAGGTACGGCGAAGGAGCGAGTTCGGACAAGTTTGGGGCAACAACAAAAAATAATAATAAATACTATATTTATTATCCATAAAATGTGTTTTTGGTATGTATTTTGGAGTGTCTAGAACGAATTAATTCGATTTATATTGATTCATATGTTAATAACTGCTTCGGTTTTCGTCGGTTTCGGATTTCGTCGATCGTCTTTAGACGGATTGTCGACGAAAACCGAGGTTTGACTGTATAATAAACAAAAGCCAATTGCTGATTGTGGTAATAACCTTGGAATATTAATGGCAATACGAAGCACTCGGAAAACTGACGAAAGAACTAAAGCCAGTGATACCGGCAAACGACCAGAAGAATATGCAATAGAAGTGAAGAAGTGGTCCGAAACAATGACAGTCCAAGGATGACACAAGATGAGTTAGTCATACATGCTGGAGATATCCTATTATCATCACCCCGCTTCCTCCCATCTACCCTCACCAACCCCACCTCAATGTACCTCATAAAATGGTCAGAAAAACGGGATTACAAATGATACGTTAGAACTTACAGAATGATGAGATACGGCCAGCCAATAAAACGTTTTTTCTCGCATATCCTTTACAGAACACTGCAGTCAACACCAGCATTTTTCAGCTGCTGTTGATGTCTTGGCAAGTTTTATGTTCAGTAGTTTGCCATTGCTTTCTGAACGACCGATTCACATATCTCCGTTAATAACCAGTGCGACGCGATCCGCTGCCGAATCTCGCGCAGTTGTGTTTCTTAAGAGAGTGTACGGGATTACGAACAACGTCCTTAACTCCTAGGCCAGGGAGACCAGCAATAAAAACATAAGGAGAGAAATATAACAGAAGGGTTGAAGGTAAGGAAGCTATTCCTACAAGACCAGTGTGCAACAATGGTGGAACGGAAGCATGGCCAACATCACGAAATTCTCAAAGAGCTAGAGGTAATAACTTGAGACTTGATGAACCCCAACAGAATATACACACATTCTTACTACGTGGGTAGATTCCTGTAGCTGAAACCATACAGATAATGACTGTAAGACAACATGTAATAACTTGAGACTTGATGAACCCCAACAGAATATACACACATTCTTTCTACATGGGTAAATTCCTGTAGCTGAAACCATACAGATAATGACTGTAAGACAACATGTAATAACTTGAGACTTGATGAACCCAACATAATATACACACATTCTTTCTACATGGGTAAATTCCTGTAGCTGAAACCATACAGATAATGACTGTAAGACAACATGTAATAACTTGAGACTTGATGAACCCCAACATAATATACACACATTCTTTCTACATGGGTAAATTCCTGTAGCTGAAACCATACAGATAATGACTGTAAGACAACATGTAAATTATGAGGTCATCATCATTAAGTGCCTTGCCAGCTGGCGTTCATGTCTCTCCACAGATCTCGGTCTGTGGTGTTCTGGGTCAACCCTGCTGACTGATGATATTCCTCCATGCCGCCGTCTCAATCCATGCATCATCACTTCTCTTTGCCTGCCTCTGCCTCGCTTCCTCTTGGTCATTCCAGTCCACACGATGTTCTTCAATGCTTATCTTATCATCACATGACCAAAGAAAACTGTTTGTCTCATTCTTATTGTTGAAAAATATAGTTTGTCTCTTTCAGGCAAACAATGTTAGTTACTCTGGCAGTAACAAGAATTCGCAACATTTGTCTCAAGAACCACAACTCTGTTGCTTCCAAATTCTTCCTAATTTGTTCACTTACATTCCAAGATTCACCGCCATACAACAAAACAGGTTCTATATAGCATTTTGGCGCTCTCTTTTTTCTTACATTCAATAATAGTGACTTATTGCATAAGATACTTTTCAATTTCTGAAATGCAGCTTTTGCTTGCCCTATTCTGTTCTTGATCTCTGTTTTGCACCCTCCATCTGCTATTATAATTGCCCCTTGGTATTTAAAATTATCCATTTGGTTAAGAATGTTCCCTTCCATTTCCACTTCATATTTTGGTGTCACTGTTTTCTTTGATATCGGCAGTTATTATTTGCTATATTCAAGGAGAGTCCTTTCATTGCACTTTCTGTTACTACAAAGTTCAACAATTGTTATACTACTTCTTTTAGAATAGGAGGACCTTCTAAGTTATTTTATTCTGTTAATTTTTCCTTTACTCATTTATAGAAGTCTCTTATATAGTCATTCTACCTCTTCATTATAGCACCTTCTCCAATATCTTTCCTGTTTTTTTATTTCAAACACCATTTGTTTACTCTTATCTTTCTTCCCGTCAGCTCACTGATTTGCCTGTGAATATTTTGTGTATCTTTAATATAATTGAATTCAATTTTCTTCCATTGCTCGTTTAACCAACTTTCTTTTACCTTCACACATTTATCTCTTATTCCTTTATTTATCTTATCATACTTTTGTTTGTCATTTTTATTGTTTTGTGTCCATCAACTTTATAATTTCTTCAATCATCCATTTTTTCTTAGCTTGTTGGCTTCTCTCCTGTAATATTTCTTTGCTTGTTTGATGGATGGGGGTCCCTTAACATTTCCCATTATTCATTTATACTCTTTATTTTAACTATTGCGAGGTACGTATTTTTCACGGTCACTCTGTATTGTTCTTAAATTTATGTATCTGCTTTCAGAACATCTTTAATAAGTTTCGTGTTTTTAATCACTTCAATCTTACTTTTATTTTTCCATATAGTGGTCGTTATCACTATTGCAGTCAGCACCAGGTATAATATTAACGTATTTCTAAATCTTTTATTAATAAGTATGTAGTCCATTTGGTTGAATGTTTTCTTATCAAGGCGTGTCATGTTTAAACCATGTGTTTCCAGTTATCATTTTATATTTGCCCATTCTGTTAGTTTCTCTCGTCTTTCATTTCTTGTACCTAAATCATAATTCCTCACTACATTCTAAATTTTCCTTTTCCTACGTTTGCATTAAAATTTTCTAGTAGTGTTTTTATATCTTGTGATCTAATATGAGATATTCCCATTTCTACTTCATCACAAAAGTGTTGTATTTCTTCACCAATACTGCTTGTTGTTGATGCATTACTTGTTTAATATAATATGCATAATTACTGATGAGGTGCCAACAGAGAAATAGTAAGAACCAGACTAGTTTCTCAAAAGAAAGAGAAATTACCACCTTGTGGTAATTATCACACAGGAGTTTATTATTAAAGCTGACGGTGGACAAAGTATGAAAATACATCACACGTTATATAACAAGCTATGCGAAACAGGAATATGGTGAAACAAATAGAAGAGAACAATATACGAGGGTAAGTTAATAATTAGGTCACAAATGGCTGTAGAAAATTAACTACATATGATAACACCTTGAAACCAGTTTATTTGTATACATACATTGTCCCTTTATTTCTCAACATAATTTCCACCAACACTGATGCACTTATCCCATCGTTTTATCAGTCCTCCCAAACCGGTTGCATAGAACTGCGTGCTCTGTTTTCTAAACCACGTTTTCACTTCACTCAACTTTGGCGTCATTCGCGAAATGTCTCCCGCCAAGGTGGGTTGTCAGTGTTTATGCTAACAAATGTTTGTCCCGTAAAGCGGTGCATAGCTGGGTAGAGTGAGTCAGGTCTTAGTCAGATATGGCTGAGCTATCGTATGACAGTAGACGGTACTACCTGCTTTCTGTTAGCGCCGAATGTTGGGCGGCGCTTACAAATCCCGACACCCCACATTGTGCCAACAGTCTTCGGGCGGAAGAGCACAATTGGGAGGGTACAAGCCTTATCCTGGTGCGAGGAAATGCAATCTAAAGGTAAAATGTCATGGCAGGGCAGACCAGGAGCTAAGCCTTGGTTGGTAGCTGGTCTAGTATCGAAGCTCCGACAGGCGGACAGTTAGAGCATTGCTTTGCTGATCCGGCAGCTTCTGCAGCTTGTCTTGTTCCAGATGTATAGGTGTTACCTTTCCTCTGGAGTGAACTAGGCAGGCCGAGAGAGGGATCATGCTGCATGGGCAACACATGGTCTCTATATTTTAGCCCAGGCTTTGTGCTATGGAGAGGCAATAACTCCATCCCTGGTCTTAACCGGTCTCGGAATCAAAGCGAGAGGCAACATTTACGGGTTATAAGTCCGTGTCAATTGGCGCGTAGACATGGGCGCCACGGGTTGCCTCTGACGGTGGGAGACACCTACAGGTGTCACTGATCAGCTACCGCCCGCCTCAAGCTGGGCAGCCCCCGGCCAATTGGGTGCTGATCCGCCACAGCCTGCCTGCTTCAATGGGTGCTTGGGGCTAGGACAAAATCTGAATCGCAGGCTGTAAAACCAATGCACCAGGTACTAATACAAATAAAAATAAAAACCTCAAACTACGGCTTGCAACCTGGAACGTAAGAACCATGTGTCCAGGATTTTCCACTGACTTGACGAATATTAACGATGTGAGAAAAACGGCTGTGATTGATGCCGAACTCAATCGTCTTAACATTGATATTGCTGGCCTGCAGGAGACTCGCCTCGCTGAGGAAGGGTCACTCAGGGAAAACAATTACACCCTTTTTTGGAAGGGTAGAGGGCAGGCAGAAAAAAGGCAACATGGTGTGGGCTTTGCAGTGAAGAATTCGCTACTGGGAATGATTGAAATTCCAGCTGGAGGTAATGAAAGACTATTATCCCTGCGCTTGGCAACCTCTTGTGGTTTTGCCACCATTATTACTGCATATGCACCGACACTCGCTTCCTCTGATGATGTGAAGGATTCGTTCTACGAGGAGTTAGACTCTATGATCAAGGCAGTTCCAAAATCCGACTACATTTATATGCTCGGTGATTTCAATGCTCGTGTGGGCAAGGACTCGAGTTCATGGCCAGTGTGCCTTGGAAAATACAACATCGGTCGCATGAATGAAAATGGGCAAAGGCTGCTGGAGCATTGCACCAGAAATGACCTATGTATTACAAACTCCTTTTTTAAAACAAAAGAGCTGCATAAGGTCACATGGAAACATCCAAGATCCGGCCATTGGCATCAGCTGGACTTCATCATCACACGGAGACAACATCTGAACCATACATCATTAACTCGAAGTTACCACAGTGCTGACTGTGATACGGATCATTCTTTGGTTGTTGCAAGAGTTAGACTGAGACCAAAGAGAATCTACACAGCTAAACATAAATCTAGCCCCAGGATTAATATTATTAACACTCACGATCCTGAAAAGTGCTTTGAGTTTCAACAGCAACTTGAAGACGCGTTCACTGATACATCAGAAAATTGTACAGTAAGTGAAAAGTGGGGTAAACTTAAGGAAACTCTTTATAAAACTGCGGTAGGGGTTTACGGCACTGTGGATCACAAGAGGCAGGACTGGTTTGCTGCAAACAGCCAGACACTGCAGCCCTTGATTGATAAAAAGAAGATAGCTCTCTTAAGAAACAAGGAAAGAACAACGCGTAACACTCTCAGTGAGCTGAAGCAAGCTAGGAAGGATGTGCAAAAGGCTGCCATGCAGTGTGAAAATGACTATTGGATCAAGTTATGTGAGTCCATTCAAATCGCAAGTGATAAGGGAAACATCAGAAGCATGTATGAAGGGATAAAGAAAGCCTGTGGTCCAATTATCAAAAGAAGTGCACCACTGAAAACTGTGACTGGAGAAATCATCACTGATAAGAAACAGCAGACGGATAGATGGGTAGAGCACTATTTAAAGCTTTACTCAAGTGAGACCAAACTAGCGGATGATGCCCTCAACGCCATAGAGGCCCTGCCAACTCTTGACCACCTGGACACACTTCCTACCATAACAGAAGTTAAGTGTGCTGTAAATGAACTTGCATCTGGCAAGGCTCCGGGTAAGGATGGGATTCCAATAGAGGTAATCAGGAGTGGGCAAGACACACTCACTCTACAGATCCACCAGCTAATAGAGCTATGCTGGCGAGAAGGACAAGTCCCATAGGATGTCAAAGATTCAAGCATCATAACGCTGTACAAGAACAAGGGCGATCGAAGCGACTGTAACAACTATAGGGGTATTTCACTTCTGTGTACTGTTGGGAAAGTATTTGCCAGAATTGTTCTGCGCAGACTTCAAGTCCTAGGAGATCAAGTCTACCCCGAATCACAGTGCGGCTTCCGACAGAACCGGTCTACCATTGATATGATATTCTCATTGCGACAAATGCAAGAAAAATGCCGGGAACAAAATCAACCACTGTTTATTGCCTTCATCGACCTCACAAAGGCATTTGATTTGGTCAGTCGTGAGGGTCTGTTCAAGGCACTAAAGAAGATTGGCTGCCCACCAACTCTTCTGTCCATTGTGGAATCGTTCCACACAGGCATGAAGGGTATAATCAAGTTTGATGGTGCAACTTCAGAAGAGTTTGAAATCAAGAGTGGAGTTAAGCAAGGTTGTGTACTAGTCCCCCACCCTATTTGGAATATACTTTTCACTTCTACTGAAATATGCCTTTCGTGATCAGGATGACGGTATATACATTCACTCACGCTCAGATGGCGGCATCTATAATGCTCAGAGATTGAAGGCCAAGACCAAAATTAGGAGGGTACTAATCAGAGAGTTGCTTTTTGCGGATGATGCTGCAATTACGACCCTTTCTGAGGACGAATTACAACATCTACTATCTGCATTCTCCAATGCTTGTTCTGAATTTGGTTTAACAATTTAAAAAAAAGAAGACACAGATGTCACAAGGTGCACATGGGGTACCATCAATCTTTATTGACGACGCCGAACTGGAGATAGTAGACCATTTTACATATCTAGGATCAGAGGTAAATAGCAAATTATCCCTAGATCAGGAAATCAACATCAGGATTGGTAAGGCAGCAACAACAATGAACATGTTAGCAAAAAGAGTCTGGGAGAACAGGAAGCTTACTGCCAAAACAAAGGTCCTCGTCTATCAAGCCTGTGTCCTTAGTACTCTTCTTTATGGTAGTGAAACCTGGACAACTTACTCCACCAAGAGAAACGTTTAAACAGCTTTCATATGCGGTGTCTGCGAAGAATACTTGGTATTAAGTGGCAAGACAAAATCACAAATACTGAAGTATTGGAAAGAGCAGGTTGTGTGACGGTGTGTTCCATTCCATGCTCAGTCTTCGTAGACTTAGATGGATAGGGCACGTTAGGAGGATGGGTGATGGTAGAATACCAAAGGAAATCTTTTTTGGTGAATTACAGGTGGGTAGGAGGTCTCAGAGTCGGCCTCTACTACGATACAAAGATGATTGATACTGGGAGCAAATCACCGTTGAACGTGTTGCATGGAGGGCAACTATCAGAAATGGAATAAAGACAAAAGAGAAAATGATTGCAGATAAAGCACACACAGAGCGTGAGAGACATAAGATGGTGCATGAAGGTGGAAATGACCATGTTTTCACATTCATCCACTGTGGACAAACATTTACAGCACGACTTCAGTCGCCAACATGGCGGTTAGGCGTTGAACCGTTAAGGCCTGTGGCGTGTTTATGCTTGCAGCTACGGTTTGCAATCGCATTTTCCTCATGTTGGACTGGTAGTACATGGTTCCGTCGCCCTGCTACTGAGTGAGTGCGTGGGCGACACTGTGAGCTGTGAAATTCGCGGGGAATGCTTTTACATCTGTCCTGTACAGTGACCTGCATGTTCGGAACAATGGCTACCGGCTGTTGCTGAATAGACTGATTTGCCTTTTCGGTTCACGAGTGCATTTTTCAGGAGACTCCCGGGAGTCGGCGCTGAAGCTGCGGAGTTCGTGCTTTATGCGACACTTTCGGCGGGTCGCCCTGCGGTAAAAGACCGAGCCATGTGAGAAAACCCGGGTCAATGAGGTCTTTCTGGTGACTGCCGAGTCCATCGACGATGAACTGTGGTTTTCGTGGATTAATTTTGTGTTGGCATTCTGGCGGCGGCATTATGCACAGTGTACCTGTGCGGGCTGTTGGATTGCCGAGACTCCTGTCTATTCCACTTTTCACATTGGACAGTGGGGAGCATTTTGTGTGATATTCACTGGCACAGGAACGGAGCATAATGGGGACGACCCGTTGCCGTGAAGTTGGAACCTCGACTAACTAACTAACTATTTACAGCACGAATTGGCCTTATCTGCCACACTCGCCACCGCCATGGGTTGTAGTTATTAAGCCTTTTTGAAGCACAATGTACCAAACTATCCTCTGTCAAGACGGAAAGGTGCCAATACAATATAGCTGGGTAGAAAAAGTTATGAGGGCGAGTCAATAAGTAAGTCACACAGTTCTGTGGGATGGCCGGTAAATGAAAACAAAGCACGCAGTTCTATACAGCCGGTTTGGGAGGACAAATAAAACGATGAGATAAGTGCATCAATGTTGGTGGAAATTATGTTGAGAAATAACGGGACAATGTATGTATAAAAATAAACTGGTTCTATCATGTGTAGTTATTTTTCTGCAGCCATTTGTGACTTACTTATTAATTTACCCTCGTATATCCTAGTACCAAATAGGAAATTATGAGTGTCGTGTCGATAACCTGTCCCTATTACCAGTGTCCCTCGCCATCAAGCGAACCCACCACGACTACAGAAGTGCTTGTAATTTACGTTCCCACGTCAAGGACGAGAAGTCAACATATCAGTCCAACTGACCAGAGTAGGGGTTGAACCCGCTTCCTCAGCGTCAGCACAACGGATGTTTAATAAACGAGCTAGCTTATCCATTTGTCCATGCTGACCTAGTTGCCTTGACAAAGAAAAATGTAATTCAACATAATCCTCCCGCCTATGACATGCTTTGTAGATTGTAGTGTTACTATTTCTTGCTTCCCTTATTGGTCTAGCTAACAGGCAGGCACTCTGTGCCATCATACACTAGACCAGTGGTTCTCAACCAGCGGGGAATTCCCTCCCAGGGGGAATTGTAAGGTTTCCGGGGGGGGGGGGGGGAAGAGAGAGAGAGAGAGAGAGAAGAGAGAGAGAGAGAGAGAGAGAGAGAGAGAGAGAGAGAGAGAGAGAGAGATTATTTCAAGATCGCATTAATACAAGAACCAGATACTTGATACTGTTTTTCCCTCTAAATTTTACAGTTCTGTACTTCTCGCCCTAATGAAATTCGTTTTAATAACGTAAGTACACACCAGCAAATCACGTTTTATGTAGATGTCTAGACTTGTTCTAGTATGTGTTATTAAATTTAGCTTCCATTTTTATGTATACTGTGTAAGGGTGGGGGGGGGGGGATTTATAGGGAGGAAATTCGAAAGGGGGAGGGATGACGTTCTAAACATATGGTAAAGGGGGCATGGGGCCAAAAACATGTTGAGAACCACTGCACTAGGACGGAGCAGGCGTGTATGACGGACTGGTTCAACTATGGCGCTATTCAGCACAATAACCCAAGTGGAGATTTTCTGATTACATCCAGCGCACGGCCTTCACTTGTGCTGCTACAGACTGCCTTCAACCATACGTCTGGAGATAACCACCACCAGTGGATGTTGTTTATTTGAATCAACAACAAACGCATTCCTGACTGCCGGCGGTGTTGTTCCTAGCGCGACATATGACCTGGCTATTGTTAAATCAGGCCTCAGCGTGCCAGTGTATCCCCCAGTCAAATGTTATTGTTACCTAGCCTACTGTAGACGGCACAGATCCAGCAATTTTTCCAGGCCACGCTCTCGCAGCCCCGTCCTATGTAATACTAGCATGTGTATTTTTAACATGATCCACTTTGCTCACCACATGTTCCCACCTCCTCAATATTGCAGTGGCTGTATGCTGGTGGTTGGTGCACTCGTTGACCATCAGAGTGGTTGGGCACTCAATCCACTCCAGTAACCGGACTGCATTTTCGGAACCAGTGCAGATCTTCGGGCGATAGAGAATCTTCAAACAAGTACCAGATTCTTTTCCCCTCAAATTTGCCTGTTGTACCAAGTTCTCCATTTCATTTCTTCTCATAACGTGTTCCAAAAAGCCGTCACTGTCTACGTCCTAATTTCTCTAATCAGTTTAAGGTTTTCATTTGTTTCTTGTTTCATTGGTTTTTCTGTCTGTCCATGGTATTCTTTGCATTTTCCCCAGAAACTACATTTTCACAGCCATCAGATGTTTTTCAGCTTGTCTTCTCATTGCCCATGCTTCACATCCATAGAAAAGTACAGGTTCTATGTGTTCCAAGTGAATTTGTTATATGCATGTGATAGTGTGACAAAAGGAGTAGAGAAAGGAGAGATGGGGAGGGAGAGAGGGAGGGAGTAGAGATGATTACTACTAGTGATGTAACACCATAAAGTTTGTATTATGATATGGGGCCAACTCACCAATTGTACAGACTACAGGTTACAAGAACCACAAAACTAGTCTACGGAACCTTGGTCAAACAAATCAAGTAGAAGACAGCACGACTTCGAGTTTATTACGTACACGGTACAATCAAATGAATTTTATAGAAGCACAAGGTACAATCAAATGAGTATTAAAGAAATACGAGGTACAATCAGCTACCACTGTGTAATGGCCGCCCACTAATTGACCTAGGAAGATAATTGTTCTCCCTGTAAAATATAAATAGTGACACTTTACACTACCCTACCAGAAATTACTACACAAACTTTACATTTAGGCGTAATATCAAACATTTGTACATTCATCTGTGGAAAGTCCCTAGCACCTAGTGACGTACATAGTTATACTAAGCCGGAAATTCATGTAAACTTTTAGGCCTATTTTCCGTGGAGATTTGAACCCGCGGCCTTGCCCCAGGCTAGTTTGTTAAACGCAGCTTCTGCAAGGTATCTAGGTCACCCTCGCTCGCCAAGTCGGCCTGAGTTAACCGTCTAGACCAGGTGTAACAATAGCTGCTGCATTCCATACCTGGTCAGCCCCGCAGTCGCCTGTCTTGGGCGTCAATTCATGACCAAGTCAATCAGCTAGTGGCCTAGTGAACGACCTATTTGCCTTCTGCTTTCCGTGTATTTGCCTTCATTCCAATTTCCTTACCCGTAATGTTCTATCGTTCGGATAGACTAATTTGCATTATCACCAGTACACCCAATTGCTTAACTAGATATTTGGCTTCTCTGTCTTCTACTTTGGTAGCTGATGAATCCGACCCATTGTACTTATTAGTTGGTTAACTAGTTGCGTATCCTTTACAGGACGTCGCAGTCAACTCCAGCATTGGTCGGCTGTTTGTGATTTCTTGGCATGTTGACGTTCAGCAGTCTGCCACTGCTTTCTGAACTGGGCTGGCGCCATATGCGCCTAGTCATAATCTAACAGAAGTGCTTAATTAACCTTATACCAACTTAAGGTGAATCCCCGTTGTTCAGCGAATATTTGCAAGTCTGAGTTTCACACGGCTGTTCCAGTCTTGCCTGACCACGCCTTTTAGAGTCATTGTCCAGACGTGCTCCCCCCGGTTTAGCTGTCGCTAGTTATGTCCTAAACTATTATATAGGGCAGTGATCTAGTAATCTTCCGTTGCTATCACTAATCGTATGTTGCATATGGTTTTCCGATACAGTCCTCTGGATGTTTGCCTGAGCTGTCCTGCCACTTAGCAATCTTTGTAGGTCTGTCTGACCCAGTCCTATATAGTTATGCTAGCAAACTCGCTAGTAATTTCCTTGCTTGTATGTGTTCCTTACGGCGTGTAGGTGTGGGCACCTGCCGTCACAAAAGTCTCACTCCTTCTCCCTTTGAGTTGCCAAAGCCCGTCCATATATCCTCAATTTTCGCGCCAAACATTGCCCTGGAATCGCGTGACGCCTTGTTTCCCACGCTAATCTTGGGATACTCAACTCTTAGAACGTTGCCCTATGCTTTTCTTTTGTCAGTGACAGGTCGCAACAATGCATACGCCGCAGCATCTTCTTATGGGGTTCACATCTATTTGCGCCTCCAAGTTCTATTGTAGTCGGCCAAGAGTCCGTGGGACCGGCCAGAATCTAAGCATTTGATCTTTGGAAATTTAAAACTACGCTTCCTAAGGTCGGCGTCCTAGGCTTTTAACTCTACGTTGACTTTTGTTGCCGCCAAAATAGGTATCTGATTTGGTTCGTTGCAAAGTTAGTTTCCAACTACCACATGCACACTTCGATATATTCGGTCATGAACATACATCCCGAGTCGTTTCACGGTATCCCTGCAGGATGTACCACGTGTGAAATGAGCGTACGTCACTAATCCATATGGCAGTCAATACATGTCAATGTTCATGAGTGTGGTAAACCGACACGAGATGTTAGTAAGTCCATAATGAAACTACAACGCAGTGTATTATATCATTCACTCAAGGCTTATTTTTATGTTGCATATCCTTTACAGGACGCCGCAGTCAACATCAGCATTTTTCAGCTGCTGTTGATGTACTAGGCACGTTTTACGTTCAGTAGTTTGCCATTCGCTTTCTGAACCACCGGCTCACATACACCGTAAGTTACCAGCGTGGCGCGAACCGCTGCCGATTCTCGCAACTGCTGTTTCCCCACATGGATATACGGGATTACGAACAATGCCGTTAACTCCTAGGCCAGGGAGGCCGGCCATTCAAAACTACAAGAACATATATTTCTCTACAACATCCCTGTGTCAGGATAACTAGACTTTAGACACCCTCGGACGGCGCTGAACAAGTCCTGATCCAACAAACCAAGGCAGTGTTATCTCACAAACCAAGACAGTGTGATCCCACAAACCAAGACAGTGTGATTCCACAAACCAAGACAGTGTGATTCCACAAACCAAGGCAGTTTTATCTCACAAATCAAGGCAGTGTTATCTCACAAACCAAGACAGTGTGATCCCACAAATCATGACAGTGTTATCTCACAAATCAAGGCAGTGTGATCCCACAAACCAAGACAGTGTGATCCCACAAATCATGACAGTTTTATCTCACAAATCAAGGCAGTGTGCTCCCACAAACCAAGACAGTGTGATCCCACAAACCAAGACAGTGTGATTCCACAAACCAAGGCAGTGTGATCCCACAAACCAAGGCAGTGTGATCCCACAAACCAAGACAGTGTGATTCCACAAACCAAGGCAGTGTGATCCCACAAACCAAGGCAGTTTTATCTCACAAATCAAGGCAGTGTTATCTCACAAACCAAGACAGTGTGATCCCACAAATCATGACAATGTTATCTCACAAATCAAGGCAGTTTTATCTCACAAATCAAGGCAGTGTTATCTCACAAATCAAGACAGTGTGATCCCACAAATCATGACAGTGTTATCTCACAAATCATGACAGTGTTATCTCACAAACCAAGGCAGTTTTATCTCACAAATCAAGGCAGTGTTATCTCACAAATCATGACAGTGTTATCTCACAAATCATGACAGTGTTATCTCACAAATCATGACAGTGTTATCTCACAAATCATGACAGTGTTATCCCACAAATCATGACAGTGTTATCTCACAAATCATGACAGTGTTATCTCACAAATCATGACAGTGTTATCTCACAAATCATGACAGTGTTATCTCACAAATCATGACAGTGTTATCTCACAAATCATGACAGTGTTATCTCACAAATCATGACAGTGTTATCTCACAAATCATGACAGTGTTATCCCACAAATCATGACAGTGTTATCTCACAAATCATGACAGTGTTATCTCACAAATCATGACAGTGTTATCTCACAAATCATGACAGTGTTATCTCACAAATCATGACAGTGTTATCTCACAAATCATGACAGTGTTATCTCACAAATCAAGGCAGTTTTATCTCACAAATCAAGGCAGTGTGATCCCACAAACCAAGACAGTGTGATCCCACAAACCAAGACAGTGTGATTCCACAAACCAAGGCAGTGTGATCCCACAAACCAAGGCAGTGTGATCCCACAAACCAAGACAGTGTGATTCCACAAACCAAGGCAGTGTGATCCCACAAACCAAGGCAGTTTTATCTCACAAATCAAGGCAGTGTGATCCCACAAATCAAGACAGTGTGATCCCACAAATCATGACAGTGTTATCTCACAAATCAAGGCAGTTTTATCTCACAAACCAAGGCAGTGTGATCCCACAACAAGACAGAGTGATCCCACAAACCATGGCAGCGTGATACCACAAACCAAGACAGTGTGATCCCACAAATCATGACAGTGTTATCTCACAAATCAAGACAGTGTGATTCCACAAACCAAGGCAGTTTTATCTCACAAATCAAGGCAGTGTTATCCCACAAACCAAGCAGGTATCCCACAAACCAAGGCAGTGTATCCCACAAACCAAGACAGTTGATCCCACAACAGAAGTGTATCCACAAAACAAGGCAGTGTTATCCACAAATCAAGGCAGTGTTATCCCACAAACCAAGGCAGTGTGATCCCACAAACAGAAGCGTGATCCCACAAACCAAGACAGTGTATCTCACAAACCAAGGCAGTGTTTATCCCACAAACCAAGGCAGTGTATCTCACAAACCAAGGCAGTGTTTATCCACAAACCAAGCAGTGTATCCACAAACAAGCAGTGTATCCCAAAACCAAGGCAGTGTGATCCCACAAACCAAGGCAGTGTTATCCTACAAACCAAGGAAGTTTATCCCACAAACCAAGCAGTGTTATCCCACAAACCAAGACAGGTGATCCACAACCAAGGCAGTGTTATCCCACAAATCAGCAGGTATCCCCAAACCAAGAGTGTTATCCCACAAACAAGCAGATGACTGAGTGTTATCCACAAGCAGTTACCACAAACCAGAGTGTATCCCACAAACCTAGACAGTGTTATCCCACAAACCAAGACAGTGTTATCCCACAAACCAGGCAGTGTTATTCACAAACAGGCAGTGTTTCCCACAACCAAGACAGTGTTATCCCACAAACAGAAGTGTCACAAATCAAGTTTATCCCAAACACACAAAACAGAAGAGTGTATCCCACAAACCAGACAGTGTTATCCACAACCAAGACAGTGTGATCCCACAAACCAAGACAGTGTTATCTCACAAATCAAGACAGTGTTTCCACAGCAGGGTATCCACAAATCAAGGCAGTGTGATCCCACAGATCAAGACAGCGTGATCCCAAAAACCATGGCAGTGTGATCCCACAAACCAAGACAGTGTGATCACACAAATCATGACAGTGTTATCTCACATATCAAGGCAGTTTTATCTCACAAACCAAGGCAGTGTGATCCCACAAACCAAGACAGCGTGATCCCATAAACCAAGACAGTGTGATCCCACAAATCAAGGCAGTTTTATCTCACAAATCAAGGCAGTGTTATCAAACAAACCAAGGTAGTTTATCCCACAAACCAAGGCAGTGTTGTCCCACAAACCATGGCAGTGTTATCAATCAAACAAACCAAGGCAATGTTATCCCACAAATCAAGGCAGTGTTGTCCCACAAACCATGGCAGTGTTATCCAACGAACCAAGGCAATGTTATCCAACAAACCAAGGCAGTGTTATCCAATAAATCAAGGCAGTGTTATGCTACAAACCAAGGAAGTTTATCCCACAAACCTAGAGTGTTATCCAACAAACCTAAGAAGTTTATCCAACAAACCAAGACAGTTTATCCCACAAACCAAGGAAGTTTATCCCACAAACCAAGGCAGTGTTCTCCCACAAACCAAGAGTGTTATCCAACAAACCTAAGAAGTTATATCCCACAAACCAAGGAAGTTTATCCCACAAACCAAGGTAGTTTATCCCACAAACCAAGGCAGTGTTCTCCCACAAACAAAGAGTGATATCCAACAAACCTAAGAAGTTTATCCCACAAACCAAGGAAGTTTATCCCACAAATCAAGGTAGTGTATTCCACAACCAAGGCAGTGTTCTCCCATAAACCAAGAGAGTTATCCAACAAACCAAGGCAGTGTTCTCCCATAAACCAAGGCAGTGTTCTCCCATAAACCAAGGCAGTGTTCTCCCATAAACCAAGGCAGTGTTCTCCCATAAACCAAGAGTTTTATCCAACAAACCAAGGCAGTGTTCTCCCATAAACCAAGGCAGTGTTCTCCCATAAACCAAGAGTGTTATCCAACAAACCAAGGCAGTGTTCTCCCATAAACCAAGGCAGTGTTCTCCCATAAACCAAGGCAGTGTTCTCCCATAAACCAAGGCAGTGTTCTCTCATAAACCAAGAGTATTTTCCCACAAACCAAGCGTGGTATGCTACAATCCAAGGCAGTGTTCTATGAACCAAGAGTTTCCACAAACCGCAGTGTTGCTAAATCCAACAGTGTATCCACAAGCAGTCTATCACAAACCGAGGCAGTGTTATCCGCAACCAAAAAGTTTATCCCAAAACCAGCAGTCATATACCCAACAAAGGCATTTTTAAATGTCAAAAAAACAAAGGCAGTGTTATCCCATAAACTGAGGCAGTGTTATCCCACAAACCAAGATGTTATTCTACAAATCTAAGCAGTGTTATGCCATAAACCAAGATACTGGTATCCAATAAACCAAGACAGTGTTATCCCACAAACCAAGACAGTGTTATGCCACAAACCAAGACAGTGTTATACCACAAACCAAGACAGTGTTATACCACAAACAAAGACAGTGTTATGCCACAAACAAAGACTGTTATGTCACGAACCAAGGCAGTGTGTGATGTCAAAGGTACAAGCCTACGAAACCACGCATTTCTCTAACAACCTACATGCACCCCTGTGCAGACATTGGTCTAAACCTTGTCAAACAGCAATCACCTTCTCTTCAAGTGCGTTGCACTTCATACTCCATGGAAAGTAGTCTACAGGTTTCTAACTCACTCAATGGATCCGTGGAACAGCTGCAGCGAATCTCTCTCCGCCTTCACAGAAATATAACTGCCAAGAGCAGACAACCCAGCAGCACTGGGATAAACAACAACAACTCTCCACATCTACAGCACGGGAACAGCGACAAGTAACCGGATGCATTTAACAAAGAACATACGGTGTCGGGACGTGCTGTGGTGATTTCGGTCACAGGCGTGGGGGAACAGTTCAGGTTAAGGCCGTTGCCTTGTTTGTAAGAGGAGTACCAGCGTGTGCCAGCGTGATTTGTGTTGGTTTTACGGACGGAACCCAACGAAGGCCTCTGCAATAGTAAGTCCTCGTCGTACGATACGGATAAATTGCCATCACAGACCTGAACCGAATTGGCAAGTGATATAGGAGTTGGTGGTCCCAGAGATGCTGTGAACAGAAACCATGAAGTGGGGAAGTTTCTGGCACTAATCAGCCCAATCCCAACACAGGGTACATGATGTCCGTCGAAGATGTGCTCCACTAAATTGACAATTGGGGTCTGATGTCCAACGCGTGTGATTAAAAAAAAATACGTATTAAGTTCAAATGTCAATCCAATGAGAATCTGACTGAATTACTAGCCGGTTCAACTGTTCTCTACGTATTCGTGCTATAAGACGAAACCCTGTTCCATATGCAAGTTTGAAGGAAGGATCCAGACTATGCCTAATCTACTACACTCAATGACCGAAGCATTGGTATTGTTTTCTGGCCATTACTCACTGTTCTCTTCCATTATTTTGGCTGTACACTGTTTCGCATAGATTGTTATATAACTAGTGATATATTTTCACACTTTTTCTCTGCCAGCTTTAATTAACTCCTGTGTGATATTTTCACAACATGGTGATTTTTCTTGTCTAAGAAACTAGTGTTGCTTCTGACCCTTTCTCTGTTGGCATCCCATTGCTGATATTGCTTGCTTGTGTTCGCTGGCTGTGATCTCCAGCGTGAAGTCCTGTATGTCGGATGAAGACAATCCTGTTGTCCAACATCAGTGTGATGTCATACAGGACCTGAGATTTGCGTGAGTATCCATTGCCCCATGTCTGGCTTATTAGTGTGCAGACTAGTGGTTCCTCGCCGTGCAGGCAGACACTCTCCAACTTCGGAGGAATCAGCGATCCCATTGACTGTAGCCAGGACCCCAAGGGACCTGTTGCCCAGGACGCTCGGCGAGGACGCGTCAATAGGTCTTGGCCAGTATAGAACCCAGCCCTGGTGCCTTGAAAGCACCTCTGCATCCCATTGTTGATATTATTGCATTACTTTATTTATTGTTATAATTGTCGTGTCAGGATTCAGTCCATCTAGTAAGAATGGGTGTATACTCTGTTAGGGTTCGTCAAGTCTCTGGTCATTACTTTAGGCACTCTGAACATTTCGTGATGTTGCCCATTCTTCCCGTGTTCCACCATCGCTGCACATTGGTCTTGTAGGAATGACATCTTATATTTTCAAACCTTCTGTTTGATTTCTCCTGTTATGTGTCTATTGGCTGGCTTGATCTTATCACTTCTTACACCTCGAGCATATGCTCTCTTCTTCCGAGGCACCAAATGGTAAACTGCTGGGCTTGCAAATTCCTTAGATGGAAAGTGAAATCTCATCTCATCACACGGTAGTTTCCATAAGTGTTTGTCTAAAGCCGCTCACCCCCCCCCCCCTTCCCCATCCCCCCTCCAATTGTTCTGAGTGATTGTCCAGGTCTGGTGCTCTGCGTGGAACATGCCGTGCTTCGAGTAAATCAAAGCGGAAGTCATTTACCAAGACCTTCCTCCTGGAAACAGACTGACAGCTAATGTTCTGAGGGATCGAACCGCCCATTGGGTGGAATTCATCAAAGTCCCACAGCTACAGCCAACTGACATTCCACCTCTAAAGACGCAGCCTAATGATGATGAATGGGAGGCTTCAAATATCGAAGTCAGGCTAAACAATCGTGTGAACGACGTGGCAATTTCTCGGGTGAGCCCAGTAACAGATTACGGTGTGTCAGTTCTGCATTTACGGAACCCTCCTTGGAACAACAAATAACATAACATATCGGGACATAACAATTCGCTTTAAGATTAGACAGAGAAAGCCAATGACAAATGGCGGGATACGTCTAACAAATAACATCATGTGTCGGCACATGAGCATCGCCTCGAGATCAGTGCCAGGATAAGACACGCAATTTATAAAATTCGGCTAAAGCAAGACGAAAATTAATAGAGATCAAATGTACACATCTACACAAACACGCGTACACACACTATCAAACACACATCATCCAACCATACTAAATCACACAGCGCAATTCAGCCCCAAAACAAGAACAGAAGTAAACGCATATGTAAATGAAGACAAGTGTTCACCTTGTAACACTGCACGCAAAATATAGATTCTGTTGTTACTACTGGTAACACTACAATTTTATAATTGTACTACTACAGCTGCTGCTACTACTACTTGAACCACTACTACTTTATAGTTGTACTACTACTACTACTACTACTACTACTACTACTACTACTACTACTACTATACATGCTGCTGCTGTTACTACTTGTACCACTACTACTTTATAGTTGTACTACTACTACTACTACTACTACTACTACTACTACTACTACTACTACTACTACTACTACTATAGATGCTGCTGCTACTACTAGTACCACTACTACTTTATAGTTGTACTACTACTATTACTACTACTACTACTACTATTACTACTACTACTACTACTACTACTACTACTACTACTACTACTACTATAGATGCTGCTGCTACTACTAGTACCACTACTACTTTATAGTTGTACTACTACTACTAATACTACTACTACTACTATAGATGCTGCTGTTACTACTTGTAAGGCAACCACTACCACTACCAATAATGTTGCTATTATCACCACCTCCGCTAACGCTGCTACTGCTACCACCATTACGACCAAATCTCCTGTTCCTCCACCACCCCATTACCACTACCAGCAGTAACGCTGCTGAGGTGTATTTTTAATGACTGCGGGGTTTTTGAAAATATTGTCGTTCCAAGTCTTGCAGTTACCTTTTATGTTACCTGTATGTACTCCACAGAGGGTGAGTACAAAACTTGGAAGAGCAATATTTTCAAAAACTCGTGTCATTAAAAGTACACCCTATATTAGTGCTACAACCACTGACACTGTCAACGCAAGGGACATAACTATGAAAATATGTACGAAACTACTCAAAACGTAACACCGTATGCGATTATTACCACCCACATTATGGTACGCTAGCAGATGTTTCCAGCACCACAACGAATGAATATAAATGACTTCACGCTGGAAAATACAAGCAGGCACGCTGCCTGAGCGGTTAGTTAGTGATCCTGCTTAATAAACAGTGGTGTGGGTTCAACCCCCATTAGTGTAGAATTATTTCCGACCAGTGGGACATGGCGTCATAATGAGTCAGGAGCTGTGCTGACAATGTTATGGAGCACGGTCGGACGAGGGTTCGGCGCCTGCGTCCGTCGTCTCGCTAAGTGACCTATTCCTCCATCCATTCAACCTTACACAATGTCAAGGCCCTATCATATCACAGACCATAGCAGGAAACTGCTTCTTCGGAATAAGTTTTATTTTTTATATAACAAAGGCACTGAGTGATAACTAAGGAAGTGTTTATTCGCAAACGGTTCTGGTCACGTGACGTCTATATCTTCTATATTAGAGAGCAGTACAAACTGGCATATCGTTGGGGGCCAGTATAATGTATTAAGTTAGGGTTTGGATTAGGGTTAGTGAATACATGTTAGTAATACATGTTCCAGGGCTCCATCTGCGAATAAACTCTCCTGATAACTAATATTCACACGGTTCTGCAAATTACCTGGCAAGGAAAGGCGGCGAGAACAATGACTGGCCATTCTACTTCATTATCCACGACCTATTATATGTGGCCTAACACCCCATTGATAGACTGCAAATGCGTTTATGTGTCAGAATCACGATGATTTCCCCCGATGATGGCAGGCAATCGGCACCTACAGCTTACATTACATACACATGCTGAAAGCCCATGGCTGTTCAAAATAAGTGCTTTGTGCCAACAAAGATGGACTTGCCATTACTACAACTAATACAGCTACTAATATCATTACTACTATTATTGCTACTACACTTGCCGCTGCTACTATTACTACTACTTTTACTACCACTTCCATGAAACTATCACCTTTACAATTACGATACTACAAATGCTGAAGTTACATTTACTACCACTACTATTGATACTACAACCAACACCACGGCTCCTACTAGTAGTCAAATTCAAGAACTACTGCTGCCACTACTACCACCATAATTTGTACTTATATTAAAAAGACTTCCCTCTAGACGCTGGGCTGGAGTCTGTTGGCGATGAAATACCTAAAATCCCAATGAAATACCTAAAATCCCAATGAAATACCCAACACCCTGATGAAATACATAAAACCCGGATATAATTTCTACAACCCCGACGAAATACCTAAAACCACTGTGCTTGCTTACTTGCTTGTGTTCGTTGGCTTGGGCATCCTGTTGTCCAGCATCAGTGTGATGTCATACAGTACCTGACGTTTGCGTGAGTATCCGTTGTCCCATGTCTGGCTTATTGGTGTGCAGACTGGTGGTTCCTCGCCGTACAGGCAGACAGTCTCCGACTTCGGAGGAATCAACGATCCTACTGACTTTAGCCAGGACCCCGAAGGGACCTGTTGCCCAGGACGCTCGGCGAGGACGCGTCAATAGGTCTTGGCCAGTATATAACCCGGCCCTGGTGCCTTGGAAACACCTCTGCGTCCCACCACTGTGCTGAATCATGACATTTTATTTCGCATATCCTTTACAGGACATCGCTGTCAACACCAGCATTTTACCGCTGTCGTTGATTTCTTGATCAGAAATGAAGAAATCAGGGCTAAAGTGGGGGTTATAGCTGCATTATATTTTATTAAAAGGCAGCAAGTCAAATGGTTTGGCCATGCAAGTAGATTACCAACTAACAGTATACCACAACAAGCAATGATGTACAGATAAGAGGGAAGCATAGGAAGAGGCCGACCACGTAAACGATGGACGCAGGGATTAACAGAGTCCATGGGAATATGGATACATGAAGCCCATAAGCGGGCACTCTTCCGCTGTTTATACTTCACCTCGACACCGCAAGGTACAAGGGGAACATGATGAGATGAGATGCTGATTTCTTGGCAAGATTACGCTCAGTAGTTTGCCATTGCATTCTGAGCGGCCGGCTCACTTATCCCATAAGTGGATAAACGGGATTACGGAGAAAGTCGTTTAACCTCTGGGCCAGGGAGCACTGCGGATCGTGCCCTAGTTCATTCACTCATTCAGTAGCATGTCCTTTGCAGAACGTCGATCCCATAACAACCTTCCAGAAAAGCTCTCCATCATTAGCAAGATGTCCCGCGTTCGATACACTCATCTGGAGATCATTCACCACATCCTGCACCCATCTTCTCTTTGGCCTTCCTCTTCCTTTCTTCCCAGGCATATACCCCTCCATCATTGTTCTCTCCAAACTTCCATGACGTTTCAAGTGATCAAAATAGTTTCAATTTTCTTTGTTTTATTGCCTTTAATAGCCAACCTTCAATTCAGCTCTTGAAGTATGAATGCATTTGTTCTTTTCCTTATCCAAGATATTCTTAGAACTCGTCTATAACATTTATATTCAAAGGCATGTATGCGCTGCTCAGCTTGTTTAGGAAGTGTCCAGGACTCACGGGAGTGTGATGCAATGGGAAAGATGCATACTCTTAAAAATCTAATTTTTGTAGTTTTATCTGTCCGACTCCACAATGTATTCAGTTGTTTTAGTCTTTGAAGAGCAATAGATATTCGTCATTTAATTTCTTTGCATTGTGCCACCATTGTTGGTAATCAATGACTCAAGATATTCAAAATTTTCCACCACCTCCAATTTTTCCTCATTGACATATATCTCTTTCTCCATTGTAGTTTTGTCTGCATGCATTATCTTTGTTTTTGCAATGTTAAGATACAAGTTGTGATTTTCACTATTCAATTGGGTTGAGGCTATTAGGTTTTCTATACCAGTCTGTGTTGTGAATAGCAATGCAATGCTGTATAGTCAGTATCTCGAATCTCTGGTATGTAACGACCACCGGCATTTAGGGCATCATGTTGCTCCCTGTTTATATCATCTCTGACATATCTCATTATATTTTCGTCGTACAGGTTAAACAAATAGGGGGACAGCACAGAGCCCTGATGGACTCCTTGCTTGATGTCAAACCAATTTGATGTCTCGCAATTTATTCTAACCGCTGCTTGTTGGTCTAGATAAAGCATTTTTATGAGTATATCATGGAAACATGTATGGATACATATGATAGAAAGCGCATATTCCTCATGATTTTCCAAAGTTTCTGATGTTGTACACAGTCAAATGCCTTTAAATAATCCACTAAACGTGAGAATAGGTTTACATTAAAGTATCTTCATTTGTCTATTATTAAACGCATGTTAAGAATGTAATCTCTTGTTCCTCTTCCTTGTTTGAATCCAGCTTGCACCACGTTAATTTCTTCTTCCATTTTCTTACAAAGTCTTCCCATTATGATTTTTAGTAGAATTTACTTTGCATGACTGATCAGGGCAACAGTTCTATAGTTGGTGCATAATTTCAGGTTGCCCTTTTTTGGTATTGGAATGAAGATAGTTCTCTTCCAATCGTTTGGCCATGTATCATATTTCCATATCTTTTTACATAATGTGTAATAGATTTGTATGCTTTCTTCTCCTCCCGCTTTAATTAGTTCAGCTGATATCTCATCACATCTAGGTGATTTATCATTCTTCGGGTTCTTTATTGCCCATGCAATTTCATCTAATGAGGGTTCAGGTTCCGTCTCTGCTGTCATTGATGACCTAGTTACATCCTAAGGCAGATGTGAAGCTGCAGTGCCAGTCTTGCACACCCCACAGGTTTCTGGGCTTGGAGAGGGCTAGAAGAACTCTGCAACACCAGGCCCCAAAGATATGGTACTTTGGTAATGGACTGGGAGAAAATTCTGTACACAAGCCTCATCCCACTAGGTGCCAGCCTCTTTTAGGGCTTAGATGATCACAGTCAATGCATCAGACTGCAAAGATAACTGTCTTTCATATGATTCTCCGCCACACCAGTCAGTATTACCAAGACTATAACCACCACCTCCACCACTACTACATTTATAACTAATACCACTACCACTGTTGAGTTGAGTCAAGAACCGACATCACTGCACTCAGGACATTCCCATACGTGCTCCGTCCCCTCGTTCAACAGCCAGCAGAAGAGTTATACTACTAATCGTACCCACCGCTATCTGATTAAAAGTTCTCCTGATCTTCCCTCTCAGTTTTGATATTCTTCCAGAACCCCTGCCGATCCCCCGCAATCTCATTCTTTCCACACTATGGTTCTCAATCTGTTCCTCCGCCTTCTCCACCTGGTTCCACAAGCGCACGACCACCTCCCCCTTGTCCATAGGCAAAATTCCACCAAGAGGTGCATTCCCTGCTAGTCCTATCCGCCTGTTCATTCCCCCGTACACCCGCATGGCCAGGGCAAAATATCCATACACTTCTCACGATCTGTGACCTCTGAAGCAACGAGACCCATTCCACACAAAACATTCCTTTCTCCACCTTGCTAAGCATACTCTTTGAATCCATAATGAATACAACGTGTGTTGCAGTAGTCTTCTCTAGCCACTGAAATGCCGCTGTTACTGCCTCCACCTCCATTCTCATGCTGGAGGTCGTAGTCTCATATGCCAGACTCTCCTTTTTCAAGACTCGTCCATTAACCTTTGCAATAAAGCCCCAGCCACTACGTCTGTTTCTCACCACTGACCCATCAGTGTAGATGACTATGTCACCTTGATGTGTGTTGCTCTGGATCAGCTGTTGCACTTCAAACTCAGTGCAGCCCGCTGCCCATTCTCTGCACTCACGACCCAGTGTTATTATTACTGTTACAGAAATGACAAGTACAACTACTTCTGCTACTATCACCATGATAACATTATTGCTGCCATGATAATACTACTTCCTATATCATTACTACAGGTAGTACTATTACTGCTACTACAACCACAATCACTATAAAAGATACAAACATGGTAAATGTGACTAGCAGGATACACAAACAAAAGTCTAAACAAAAACATGTGAGTAAGGAGTTACACAAACAAGTCACAAACATCATAACATTTGGCTAGAAAATCAGAGAAACAAAATAGACACACGGCATCAACTTCTGGTGGAAATATTGTGTTCTGTATGTGTGGTTTGTCGAACTCTCAGTCAGATTGTGTGTTCATTCCACTCTCCAGCAACTATTCCACATCCTGGATAAAGCATAACCTGGTGCCTGAGCATGACTCCCATCTTCCTGACACGTTGCATCTGTGTCTGTCAGTCATCAGCTACAGTGTATTTCATTAGTTTGAGCAACTCCAGCTTACTGTAAAACTTAACACTGACTTCTGGTCCAGGATTCACAGATGTCAGGTGAGTAAGGGATTTGTACACAACAGGGAGGTGTTGTGAGCAAGTAATCAGCTAAGGGTAATGGGAAATCACAAAGGAAATGTTACAAATACTCGGTAAGCAGAAAGAAAAAGCTAGCAATATTAACAGGCAGATAGACGGTAATATGCATGTCGGCAGAAACAGCCAGCAGTACCAGGCACACAGAAAGAAACAGCCAGCAGTACCAGGCACACAGAAAGAAACAGCCAGCAGTACCAGGCACACACAAAGAAACAGCCAGCAGTACCAGGCACACAGACAGAAACAGCCAGCAGTACCAGGCACACAGACAGAAACAGCCAGCAGTACCAGGCACACAGACAGAAACAGCCAGCAGTACCAGGCACACAGACAGAAACAGCCAGCAGTACCAGGCACACAGACAGAAACAGCCAGCAGTACCAGGCACACAGACAGAAACAGCCAGCAGTACCAGGCACACAGACAGAAACAGCCAGCAGTACCAGGCACACAGACAGAAACAGCCAGCAGTACCAGGCACACAGACAGAAACAGCCAGCAGTACCAGGCACACAGACAGAAACAGCCAGCAGTACCAGGCACACAGACAGAAACAGCCAGCAGTACCAGGCACACAGACAGAAACAGCCAGCAGTACCAGGCACACAGACAGAAACAGCCAGCAGTACCAGGCACACAGACAGAAACAGCCAGCAGTACCAGGCACACAGACAGAAACAGCCAGCAGTACCAGGCACACAGACAGAAACAGCCAGCAGTACCAGGCACACAGACAGAAACAGCCAGCAGTACCAGGCACACAGACAGAAACAGCCAGCAGTACCAGGCACACAGACAGAAACAGCCAGCAGTACCAGGCACACAGACAGAAACAGCCAGCAGTACCAGGCACACAGACAGAAACAGCCAGCAGTACCAGGCACACAGACAGAAACAGCCAGCAGTACCAGGCACACAGACAGAAACAGCCAGCAGTACCAGGCACACAGACAGAAACAGCCAGCAGTACCAGGCACACAGACAGAAACAGCCAGCAGTACCAGGCACACAGAAGAAACAGCCAGCAGTACCAGGCACACAGACAGAAACAGCCAGCAGTACCAGGCACACAGACAGAAACAGCCAGCAGTACCAGGCACACAGACAGAAACAGCCAGCAGTACCAGGCACACAGACAGAAACAGCCAGCAGTACCAGGCACACAGACAGAAACAGCCAGCAGTACCAGGCACACAGAAAGAAACAGCCAGCAGTACCAGGCACACACAAAGAAACAGCCAGCAGTACCAGGCACACAGAAAGAAACAGCCAGCAGTACCAGGCACACACAAAGAAACAGCCAGCAGTACCAGGCACACACAAAGAAACAGCCAGCAGTACCAGGCACACACAAAGAAACAGCCAGCAGTACCAGGCACACAAAAAGAAACAGCCAGCAGTACCAGGTAGACAGACAGAAACATCCAGCAGTACTAGGTATGCAGAAAGAAACAGCAAGTAGTACTAGGCATGCAAAAAGAAACAGCTAGCTTACAGAAAGAAAACATCCAGAAAAGGTGGACATACATAATCAAAGACTACAAATGAGAACTGAGCATGCAGAATTAGAGAACTAGATAAACCGAGCATACTGTATGTGAGAATTAGATAGACTGGGCATACATAATATAAGAACTAGATAAACTGGGTATACAGAATGTGAGAACTAGATAAACTGGGTATACAAAATGAGATAATTAGATAAACTGTGCTTACAGAATGAGAGAATTAGATAAACTGTGCTTACAGAATGAGAGAATTAGACAAACAGGGTATACAGAATGTGAGAACTAGATAAACTGGGTATACAGAATGTGAGAATTAGATAGACTGGGTATATAGAATGTGAGGATTAGATAAACTGGGCATACAGAATATAAAAACTAGATAAACTGGGCATACAGAATGTGAGAACTAGATAAACTGGGTATACAGAATGTGAGAATTAGATAAACTGGGTATACTGAATGAAGGAATTAGATAAACTGGGTATACAGAAAGTGAGAATTAGATAAACTGGGCATTCAGACAGAGAATTAGATAAACTGGATTTAGAGAATGAGATAACTAGATAAACTGGGAATACAGAATAAAAGAACTAGATACACTGGGCATACATATAAGTGTTAATAAACTTTGGTACACAGAAAGCAAGAACTTGATAACTTGAACATATAGGGGTGAGGGGATTGGGGTGTGTGGGAGGAAAGGGGGAGGGGAGGAGAATTGATAACATGAAGTGATATAAAGCTAGGAAACCAAGCAGACAGAAGGAAAAAGCTAGGAAAATTGATTAAACATGTTAAAATGATCTCAGAAAATGGCATGCACATCAGCAGACTAGAAAACAGAAAAGACAGTAAGAAAATCAGGCAAACAGGAAAAAAAGAGCATTGAAAACTAGGAAAGGAAAGCAGAAAGAAAGAGACAGGTAGGAAAATTAAGCTGGCAGAAATAAAGAACATGTTGAGAACTGCTGTTGATTATTAGTTTGCAGGCGAGATGATTAAAAAAAACACTAAATTTACACTTCAAAATAAACCAAAAGTAGATTTCCAACATCACACACATGAACCACGTGACTGCTTGCTTTACAAAAACTAAAATTCAGATCTTAGCATTTATTTTGTTATGGTTGAGTTGAGTAAAGAACCGATATCACAGCACCAGTGACATTCTCATATGCGCTCTGTCCTCATCTTGAACAGTCAGTGTGTAGTCCTAATACTAATGATACCAGTAGCAGTCTGATTATGTGTCCATCTGACCTTTCCTCTGAGTCTTGAGTGTCGACCAGATCCTCTTGGAGTCCTGAGTGTTGGTCAGATCCTCTGGTCACTCCCTGCAGCATCATTCTCTTCAAATTATGATGATCTATCTGTTCTTCCACACTTTACACATGACCTCAAGAGCTCCAACCATATCTGCTCTTTCATGCACCAATACACCTCCCAGCGATACAAACTCAGCCAATCTGTCCACCTGCTCATTTCCCACCACACCAGCATGTCCTGGGGACAACATTCAACAGATGCTCTCTGTTTGTTATTGCTGACCTGAAGCCTGCCATTCTGTCTAAAGTATGCCTGTCTGAACCTTTCTTATCACACTTTGCAAGTCTGTTACAATCACGACATGCATGTGCTGTTTGTCCTCCAGCCAGCAGAGTGCAGCCGTGGCTGCCTCAACTTTCATGCTCAGACTAGATTATGTGCTATCATATGCTAGGCTCTCCTGCACCAAACACCGCCCATGAAGATTCACCACAAACCCCACGACATTTCTGTCACCTCTTAGCACAGGGCCATCCATGTAGATGATTACATCACGTGGGCACAAACTGCCCTGCAATATTTCAAGAGAAACAGGAATTGCTCATTTCCTGCATAACCCAAACTCACAAACATAAGCACATACTGCTCCAAGTCCTGCTCTAGGAGTATGTCATCTCATGCAGCAACAACACTTAATATATGTCCTGTTGAGGCAAACATAATGACAACCAGCTCTAACAATGGAGAGCAACACCACATGTAATATGTCATTACAATGAAAAAAATATGCCACAGCCTGGCCCTCATTTACACACCAACAAGATACACACACACATGAGTATGGCAATCTCCATACATAATGGGAACTAGAAAGTGGTACAAAATACACTCACACACGAGTATGGCAATCTCCATACATAATGGGAACTAGAAAGTGGTGCAAGATGCACTCACACACGAGTATGGCAATCTCCATACATAATGGGAACTAGAAAGTGGTACAAGATAGACTCACACACGAGTATGGCAATCTCCATACATAATGGGAACTAGAAAGTGGTACAAGATACACTCACACACGAGTATGGCAATCTCCATACATAATGGGAACTAGAAAGTGGTACAAGATACACTCACACACGTGTATGGCAATCTCCATACATAATGGGAACTAGAAAGTGGTACAAGATACACTCACACACGTGTATGGCAATCTCCATACATAATGGGAACTAGAAAGTGGTACAAGATACACTCACACACGTGTATGGCAATCTCCATACATAATGGGAACTAGAAAGTGGTACAAGATACACTCACACACGTGTATGGCAATCTCCATACATAATGGGAACTAGAAAGTGGTACAAGATACACTCACACACGTGTATGGCAATCTCCATACATAATGGGAACTAGAAAGTGGTACAAGATACACTCACACACGAGTATGGCAATCTCCATACATAATGGGAACTAGAAAGTGGTACAAGATACACTCACACACGAGTATGGCAATCTCCATACATAATGGGAACTAGAAAGTGGTACAAGATACACTCACACATGAGTATGGCAATCTCCATACATAATGGGAAATAGAAAATGGTACAAGATACACTCACACACGAGTATGGCAATCTCCATACATAATGGGAACTAGAAAGTGGTACAAGATACACTCACACACGAGTATGGCAATCTCCATACATAATGGGAACTAGAAAGTGGTACAAGATACACTCACACACGTGTATGGCAATCTCCATACATAATGTGAACTAGAAAGTGGTACAAGATACACTCACACACGAGTATGGCAATCTCCATACATAATGGGAACTAGAAAGTGGTACTAGATACACTCACACACGAGTATGGCAATCTCCATACATAATGGGAACTAGAAAGTGGTACAAGATACACTCACACACGTGCATGGCAATCTCCATACATAATGGGAACTAGAAAGTGGTACAAGATACACTCACACACGAGTATGGCAATCTCCATACATAATGGGAACTAGAAAGTGGTACAAGATATACTCACACACGAGTATGGCAATCTCCATACATAATGGGAACTAGAAAGTGGTACAAGATACACTCACACACGAGTATGGCAATCTCCATACATAATGGGAACTAGAAAGTGGTACAAGATACACTCACACACGAGTATGGCAATCTCCATACATAATGGGAACTAGAAAGTGGTACAAGATACACTCACACACGAGTATGGCAATCTCCATACATAATGGGAACTAGAAAGTGGTACAAGATACACTCACACACGAGTATGGCAATCTCCATACATAATGGGAACTAGAAAGTGGTACAAGATACACTCACACACGAGTATGGCAATCTCCATACATAATGGGAACTAGAAAGTGGTACTTCTCAGGTGACATGTTATTCTATCTGTTTATCGGTTTGTTTAGCAATAAATGAATCATCACAACTGGAAGCAAAGGTTGTTGGTTTACCTCTCTCTCTCTCTCTTTCTCTCTCTCTCTCTCTCTCTCTCTCTCTCTCTCTCTCTCTCTCTCTCTCTCTCTCTCTCTCTCTCTCTCTCTCTCTCTCAGACAGAGAGTGAGTATTTTGTACAATATTTCAAAGGCATCAGAATTTGCTACAGTTCCAATTATATATAACTATGGTTGGTAGTTAACTGTTCATCACCACCAGGTTAGTCTTCTCACAGACTACCAGTGACATATGGTATTTTGGTATTCTGATATTGTAATTTTATATTCTCCTGTTATCAGCAATTCCTTTCAGCTCAGATACACCTGCAGCCAGCTTAATGTGGTTGTTTCAAGCAAGTTTGGGTGATGTGGTTTATGTCAAGCAAGCCTATGTGATGTGGTTTATGTCAAGCAAGCCTATGTGATGTGGTTTATGTCAAGCAAGCCTGTGTGATGTGGTTTATGTCAAGCAAGCCTGTGTGATGTGGTTTATGTCAAGCAAGCCTATGTGATGTGGTTTATGTCAAGCAAGCCTGTGTAATGTGGTTGTTTCACACAAGTCTGTATGATGATGTTATTTTTTGCATGCATTGTATGATGTGCTTGTTTTTTTTTTTTTTTGGCAAGCCTGGGTGATGTGGTTGTTTCTTAGATGTTTCCTTTTCTCTTGTCCCCTGGATTTTGCCCTGCAGTATTTTCAACAGTAGACCTCCATGTCTCTTACTGTAGCCTCTCATCTATATATACTATTGAATGGTTGAGTGTGCCACAAAGGAAAGGCAAGCCCATGGAACATGCAGTCACTGAATTGCAAAGTTATAAAATGTCACATATACTAGATCACATCATTATGGGGTGAGCTGGAAATCAAACTAACACCACTGTGCAAGAAAGTCAATGCACAATCTACTAAATTACCCTGGTCGCCAGTCTATTTAGCAGTATGTCCAAAAGTGGAGTTAAAATTTCACATTTTACAATTCTTCAATGATCAAACACAAATGTCAGGTCAGCATGGCCGAATTAATAAGAACACATATTCTTAAACATCTGGTGTGCTGATGCTGAGGTAAGGGGCTCAACCCCTTCCCTGGAGAGTTGGACTAAAATGTTGACCTATCATCCTTGACTTGCGGATATAAATTACAACTACCTCTAAGTCGCAGTGGGTTGGCCTGATGGTGAGGGACACTTAATAGGGAAAGCTAATCCATATACAAAATTCAGTGCAGCGTTACTAGAATTAGTGTGTAAGGACTATGCTTGAGTTCAAAGACGCCAGGGCAAAAAAAACATAAATTTTATTTATGAAGAGTTCTACTTTGTAATAAAGTAATACTTTATCATACAGTTCATGGCGCTAGCAGTGTCTAAACAAATCTTCATTATGCTAGAACAGGACCTGGTCCTCTCTATGTTTGAATACACATACCAATTCTCAGAATCAGCAACACATAAACGGAAAGATTGGATGTGTTGCAAACTGAAGGCATGTGTAACATTCAGGGATGCACCTGAAACACTACCTGCAAGGCAATGTGATTTTGCACAGCCATCAGTTAATTGCCTGCAAGACTGAATTATGTCGCGCAGGTACCTATCTTAGAAAAGGCACAAGCATTGGGTCAAAGGTTGGAGAGGGTGTGTCTGATGGCAAATAACACTGGTAACAGGGTAAGCTACCCAGCATGCAACTGTGACTATAGCACTATGTTGGTTAGAAATGCAGGTCTATTGACATGGATGCATATTAAGTGACTAAAATGCTCTTCACGATATGACCCAGATATATGCACTGGCAGTGGTTTGCATACACAAGTCCATGTTCAGGACGTTTGTTTGTGTGCCAGGTCACTCTGGTGTCACAGGGAAGGACAAGGAGACACTTTAGCTGGTTCTGCGACTATTGCGGAGTCAATCAATGGACTGAACAGACAACATAACAAACATTGAATATCTTGGTTAAACCATAGTCGCAGTCACATAGTTCCAATTTCACAGCAAGATAATTGCTCCATTCTTGTGGGAGCAGAAAACTACATGAAATGCTGACCTTTGTCACATGTGAACTCGTGAAGGAAACAGTAGTTTGAACATGCCAAATTGCTAGAGCACTTTCAAAAGGCCATCCTTCACTTGAATGTGTTGTTCATTGTCAAGGAAGACAGCTATACAACACACACAAGCAGCATGCACACATATTATTGCATAATGCAGCCACCTGGAAAGCCAGCAAATAGTTGTCCCCTATTTTCTGAAGCTGTCTTTCACCACGCAGTCACCACTGACACAAACAAATAACATTTTGAATGAAATTCACAGCTCACAATGTTGCAACAAGCACTCAACTCAGTAACTGGGCTACAAAGCATGATCCTCAAATCCAAACAGGAGGAAAATGCACTAGTAAACTGTGCCTGGAGACAATCAATTCTCCAAGGTCTGGTGAAACTAGTGATTTCAATGTCATGGATGAGATGAGGGCATGACTCAGGGTGGGAGCAGAGAATTGTGAGACTTGAAGACTTGGTACAGGACACAGAAAAACTGATTAACCAACACTGAATTGGAGTGATCAGCAGCCCACACACATATAGAAACTCTGAGCAGGAGATCTGAGCACATATGAACTTGTTCGGTGTATCATCATCATCATCATCATCATCATCATCATCATCATCATCATCTTCCACTTCTGCTGTCAAGCATCGTGGGGAGGAATAATTTGCGTTCCAGCGCCCGGTGGGCGGCACTGGATAGTGTCATTCCGTGTGGTTGTACAATGTCTCTGATGTCGTCAATCCATTTTCTTCTTGGACGTCTTCGTGGCCTCGTCGCAGATGATCTTTGATGTAAGGCCAGTGATGGTAGTTACTGATATTGCATTCTAACGACATGGCCAAACCACTTGATCTTCTGTCTTTCAATAAATGTGGCACAAGGTGTTGATCCCACAGTCTGTCTGATAATAGCTTTTCTTACTCGGTCTCGGATTGTTAAGTCGGCAGCCCTCCTCAGGCATCTCATTTCGCAGGTCCTGATTTTGCGAAGGTGTAATTTGGATAAAGTTCGGTGTATAATGATGATAATCCATTTTGATAATTTGGAATGAAATCTGTGTTTTTCACTCATTGCAATTACAAAATAGCAACACTGACGCTTCACAACCATGTTGGGACAAATTACAGGTTTACAACTGGGGTAAAATATTAAGTAAAATGCCACCATAAGCCGCTGGCAATATGTGATTTAAGTATGTATATACCTAACACACATGGTAGTTATTTCTCAAACATATTCTAGAGACAGACCTTTCAAGAAACAGAAGCCTAAAATGTGATGTGAACATTGCAAAAGATATCTGGGTCTAAAGGTGGCTCATACTGGCTGGACTGACATAACCAGCAAGAATACTGGGCACCACATGGCCAGTCAGTCTAGGTGGCACATGCTCCTAGGTCTGACATAACCAGCAAGAATACTGGACACCACATGGCCAGTCAGTCTACGGGAAGGTGGCACATGCTGGCAGGGCTGACATAACCAGCAAGCACACTGGAGAACACATGGCCAGTCAGTCTACGGGAAGATGGCACATGCTGGCAGGACTGACATAACCAGCAAGAATGCTGGACACCACACGGCCAGTCAGTCTACGGGAAGGTGGCACATGCTGGCAGGGCTGACATAACCAGCAAGAACACTGGAGAACACATGGCCAGTCAGTCTACGGGAAGGTGGCATATGCTGGCAGGACTGACATAACCAGCAAGAACACTGGAGAACACATGGCTAGTCAGTCTACAGGAAGATGGCACATGCTGGCAGGACTGACATAACCAGCAAGAATACTGGACACCACATGTTCAGTCAGTCTACGGGAAGGTGGCACATGCTGGCAGGACTGACATAATGAGCAAGAACACTGGAGAACACATGGCCAGTCAGTCTACGGGAAGGTGGCACATGCTGGCAGGACTGACATAACCAGCAAGAATACTGGACACCACATGTTCAGTCAGTCTACGGGAAGGTGGCACATGCTGGCAGGACTGACATAACCAGCAAGAACACTGGAGAACACATGGCCAGTCAGTCTACGGGAAGGTGGCACATGCTGGCAGGACTGACATAACCAGCAAGAACACTGGAGAACACATGGCTAGTCAGTCTACAGGAAAGTTGCACATGCTGGCAGGACTGACATAACCAGCAAGAATACTGGACACCACACAGCCAGTCAGTCTGAGATTATCATCATCATGTACCTTCCAAAATGGTATAGTTGATCATGTCTCTTCCCAGATCTATCTTTAGTTTTTGGGATCAGTTCTACTGATGACATTGCTCTGTGCATCATCTTAGACCACCAAGCTTTGTTTCTCTTGGTCTGACAGTCTTTTCTACCACTGTTCTTTCTAATGGTCACAACGTCGTTTAATACCTCTTTTCTTATTATAAGACCAACAAAGATGGTTTGTCTCTTCTTACAGTTCTACTTTCATTAGCCTCTTCCAGACAATCATTCTTAGTTACTATGGCCTAGTATGAGTAAGAGATATGATAGTTAAAACTCAACCCTTAATTATGGCACTTTAACTCAATTTTCACATGTCGCCAATTAATGTACTTTTTGCTCAGAAGCTTAATTAAGGGAATAAGGTTTTGAAAGCTGGGTGGCTAGGTTCAATTGGTTACTTTTCGCATATCCTTACAGGACATCACTGTCAACATCAGCATCTTTCAGTTGATTGTTTGATTTCTTGGCAAAATTACACTCAGTAGTTTGTCATTGCTTTCTGAGCAGCCGGCACACATACCCTGTAAGTCACCAATGCGGCAAGAATCGCTACCGATTTTCACGCAAATTACGATCCTCACGTGGATATACAGGATTACGGAGAAAGTCGCTAACCCCTAGGCCAGGGAGAATGGCAATTGGTTACTTAATGTGCAAACATAATACAGTTTATACAATGAACAAATGAGAAGTCATTCTTTTGCAATCAAGCATTAGAAGAATTGGCACTCCTCCGAATAACGGTCCCAAATTATTTATTGTCAAAAGCATCCCTTACAGGGTCTTATTAGTTGATATAATAAAAAATATAAACTAAAACACTATGAACTAAAAACTGAACTGAGAAAACCGAAATACGCACCAATAATATTTGACAGTTATACGTGGAAATACGTAAGTACAATAAATAACTTGGTACCGTTATTTATTATGTACAGTTATTGAGTGTGTGTGGTGGACTGCTAGAACGATCGATGGATGGAATAAATGTTTCCTGGACCCTGAGAGGGCCCTCGCTGTTGTGAGAGTGTATACCCATCAGTTATATGTGGAAATACATATGTACAAGATATAGATATACACTCCAACGACAGTGAGGGCCCTCTGGGCCCAGAAACATTTACTGCATCCACTGATCAGTCTAGCAGCCCACCAGACACTCAATGACTGTACATATTGCCCCTGATTCAGCTTATTGCCCCGAAACAAGCATAATTACCAAATGAGGCTCTGTAAGCGATACTTTTGACAATAAATAATTTGGGGCCGTTATTCGGAGGAGTGTAGAAGAATCTTCTGTAAAAGTAAAAGAAGAAAATGTGCAGTATAATAATGAGTATATGCTTCATACATGATACTGCATAGACTGTGAAACTAGGAGGTAAGAAGCGACTTGCATCATTCAGTATGATGTGTATGAAGACGCAACCGTGTACAAATCTTACTCAAGCTGATAACTATAATACTACACACATACCATACAGTAACTTACACTTACTGACAGAGTTAGAGGTACTTCTCTACAACTTGGATGATTGCTGGTTTGCAGCTGTTTCTCTTTGTTGAAATAAACAAACAACTCGCCGTTCAAAATACACACGTCAACAAATCCCTGCTACGACATGTCCTAGAAAGATATCCTACTCCAGCACAGAACACTGCAGACACGCATTAAAAACTTACCTGTCTGGGAGCAAGAAGGGTGAACAACAGAAGTTCACGTCCAGGAGGTCCCCAAACTTGGTTGTCTGCCAGCCTCCTTTACTAATTTTGGACTACAAGGTCAAGGTTTTCTAGTGAGGGGAAGTTACTGTGATATATCTGGATAACTTTTGTGATTATTACTTCCCGTAATGTATGACGAGAACCTGAACCCTCATTAGATGAAATTGCTTGGCCTATAAAGACCTTGAAGAATGGTAAATCACGAGGAAGTGATGAGATACCAGCTGAACTAATTAAAGCGGGAGGAGAAGAAAGCATACACATATATCATGCATTATGTACAACGATTTGGAAATATGGTATATGGCCAAAAGATTGGAAGAGAACTATCTTCATTCTAATACCAAAAAAGGGCAACCTGAAATTATGCACCAACTATAGAACTGTTGCCCTGATCAGTCATGCAAGCAAAATTCTGCTAAAAGTCATAATGCGAAGACTTCGTTAGAAAATGGAAGAAGAGATTAACGTAGCTCAAGCTGGATTTAGACAAGGAAGAGAAACAAGAGATCACATATTCAACATGCGTTTAATAATAGAGAAATGCAGAGAATTTAATGTAAACCTATTCTCATGTTTTGTGGATTATTCAAAGGCATTTGACTGTGTACAACATCAGAAACTTTGGGAAATCATGAGGAATATGTGCTTTCCATCACATGTAGTACAACTCATAAAAATGCTCTATCTAGACCAACAAGCAGCAGTTAGAATAGATGGCGAGACATCAGATTGGTTTGACATCAAGCAAGGAGTCCGTCAGGGCTGCGTGCTGTCACCCTATTTGTTTAACCTATACGCCGAAAATATAATGAGAAATGTAAGAGATGATATAAACAGGGAGCTATATGATGCCCTAAATATCGGCGGTCATGACATACCAGAGATTCGATATGCTGATGATACAGTATTACTATCCACAACACAGAATGGCATAGAAAACCCAATAGCCTCAACCCAATTGAATAGTGAAAATCACAACTTATATCTAAACATAGCAAAAACAAAGATAATGCATACAGATAAAACTACTATGGAGAAAGAAATATACATTAATGGGGGAAAATTGGAGGTGATGGAAAATTTTGAATATCTTGGGTCATTGATTACCAATAACGGTGACACAATGAAAGAAATTAAACGGCGACTATCCATTGCTCTTCAAAGACTAAAACAGATGAATAAATTATGGAGTGGGACAGACAGAACTACAAAAATTAGATTTTTAAGAGCATGCATCTTTCCCATTGCAACATACACCTGTGAGACATGGACACTTACTAAACAAGCTGAACAGCGCATAAACGCCTTTGAATATAAATGTTATAGATGAGTTCTAAGAATATCTTGGGTAAAGAAAAGAACAAATGCATCCATACTTCAAGAGTTGAATATTGAGAAGGGTTGGCTATTAAAGACGATAAAACAAAGAAAATTGAAGTATTTTGGTCACTTGAAACGTCACGAAAGTTTGGAGAGAACAATAATGAAAGGGTATATGCCTGGGAAGAGAGGACGAGGAAGGCCAAAGAGAAGATGGGTGCAGAATGTGGCGGATGATCTCCAGATGGGTGTATCAGACGCGGGACATCTTGCTTATGATCGAGAGGTTTTCCGGAAGGTTGTTAGGGAAGCGAGGTTCTGCAAAGGACATGCTACTGAATGAATGAATGTATGACGGCTATTAAAGACGATAAAACAGAGAAAATTGACGACAAAAACAAGAAAGCGAACGTAAAGGAGTACGGGCAGCTGACCGGGGGGAACAACTTTAGACTGCACTTGAACTCTCTGCCTTTGCCTACATCGAGTCCTTTTGAGGAATGAACGTGACCGGGATAAGCCCCGGTGAGGACAACACAAGAAACAACAAACACATAGTAGTGCTATTAGTAAAAGAAAAAGAAACCAACAAACGAAAGACTGTGGAACCTAGTAGGCCCGCCCAAGGACCGGTCTTTATCAGGACCAGCATAAGACAGAAAGAAAATAACCAGACAGCACAAAATAACTTTATCCGACAAACAGAGCGGAACCAATAAAACCAGAATGAATTAGGACTAAAAATCCACACGACCACGGATCTAACAATAACCACTGCTGAGGAAGCAGGTTAGACGAGACCGAATTTGGAATTTTTGTTCGAAAATTGGAATTGGAAAATTGAAATATTTTGGTCACTTGAAAAGTCATGACAGTTTGGAGAGAACAATAATGGAGAGGTATATGCCTGGGAAGAGAAGAAGGCCAAAGAGAACATGGGTGCAGGATGTGGCGGGTGATCTCCAGTGGGTGTATCGGATGTGGGACATTTTGCTTGTAATCAAGAAGTTTTCCGGAAGGTTGTTATGGGTTCTGCAAAGGACACGCTAATGAATGAATGAATGAATGAATGAATGAATGAATGAATGACGGAAATACAAGTGGATAACCAAGTGTATAATTTTAGATACCTAGGGGCATTTATAACATCAAATGGAAGATGTACAACATAGATTAAGAGCAGAATAGGGCAGGCAAAATCCGCATTTCAGAAAATGAAGAGTATCTTATGCAATAAGTCGCTATCACTGAATGTAAGAAAGAGAGTGCTGAAATGCTATGTAGAACCAGTTTTGCTGTATGGCAGTGAATCTTGGAATGTAAATGAACAAATTAAGAATAAATTAGAAGCAACAGAGATGTGGTTCCTGAGACAAATGTTGCGAATTCTTTGGACTGCCAGAGTAACTAACAACGACTGCCTGAAACAGGCTAATGAAACTAGAACATTATATACAACAATAAGAAAGAGACAAACATTTTTCTTCGGTCATGTGATGAGAAGAGAGGCATTGGAGAACATCGTGACAACTGGAAAGATCGAGGGAAGAGAGGCAGAGGTAGACCAAGAGAAATGATGCTGGATGGATTGAGACGGTGGCATGGAGGAATATCAGCAGCAGAGTTGATCCAGAAAACCAGAGACCGAGATCTGTGCAGAGCCATGAACGCCTACGCCAGCTGGCAGGGCACTTGATGATGATGATGATGATGATGCTGATGATGATGATGATGATGATGATGATGATGATGATGATGATGATGATGATGATGATGATGACGGAAAGCTGAAAGTAGTATATGATGAGATTGAGATGTTAAATATTCACATTTTTGGAATTAGTGAACATCTCTGAAGAGGCAAGGGGCATTTTACAAATGAAAATTGAAGTCTTTTCATATATTCTGGTAGATATGTCGGAGGCCAGGGTGGAGTGGCATTTTGTTTAGATAAAACAACTTCAAAAGCTTTAATTGGATATAATCCAGTTAGTGATAGACAGCATGTGTAAAGAAACCAGACACACAGAGATCGCAAGAACATCTCATGACGAGAACACAGAAGAAGAACCGTCTCCAAATTACACCATTAGAGAACTTTTTTTTTTTTTTTGCGGATGACCAAGCACTAATAGCAAAATCAGAAGATGAATTACAAGACCACATGAATAGTCTAAACGGAATGTGTAGGGAACACAACATGAAAATTAGCACGAGTAGAACAGAGGTAATGACTATAACTAAAGAAGAAAAACCAACAACAATTCACCTAAACGAACATCCCTTGAAATAAGTAAAGAGTTGCGAGTAGCTAGGAAGTATAATATCATCAAATGGCAGATCAGAAGACGAGATCGAAAACAGATGCAATAAGGCAAACCAACTCATTGGACAAATGGCACCAATACTGAAGAACAAACATGTATCAATAGTTACCAAGAAAGCACTTTACAACACAATCTTCTTACCAACCCTATACTACTAGTGCCAAACCTGGACAGTGACACAAAAAGATAAAAGAAATATCACAACAGAAATGAGATTCCTGAGAAGAATACTCAATGTATCAAGAAGAGATAAGATCAGAAATGAAGAAATCAGGACTAAAGTGGGGGTTATATCAGCGCTAGATTTTATTAGAAGGCAGCAAGTAAATTAGTTTGGCCATGCAAGTAGATTACCAGCTAACAGTATACCACAACAAGCAATGATGTACAGACTAGAGGGAAACAGAGGAAGAGGCCGATCACGTAAACCTGCCTGAAACAGGCTAATGAAACTAGAACATTATATACAACAATAAGAAAGAGACAAACATTTTTCTTCGGTCATGTTATGAGAAGAGAGGCATTGGAGAACATCGTGACAACTGGAAAGATCGAGGGAAAGAGAGGCAGAGGTAGACCAAGAGAAATGATGCTGGATGGATTAAGAAGGTAGCATGGAGGAATATCAGCAGCAGAGTTGATCAAGAAAACCAGAGACCGAGATCTGTGCAGAGCCATGAACGCCTACGCCAGCTGGCAGGGCACTTGATGATGATGATGATGATGATGATGATGATGATGCTGATGCTGATGATGATGATGATGATGATGATGATGATGATGATGATGATGATGATGATGATGATGATGATGATGATGATGACGGAAAGCTGAAAGTAGTATATGATGAGATTGAGATGTTAAATATTCACATTTTTGGAATTAGTGAACATCTCTGAAGAGGCAAGGGGCATTTTACAAATGAAAATTGAAGTCTTTTCATATATTCTGGTAGATATGTCGGAGGCCAGGGTGGAGTGGCATTTTGTTTAGATAAAACAACTTCAAAAGCTTTAATTGGATATAATCCAGTTAGTGATAGACAGCATGTGTAAAGAAACCAGACACACAGAGATCGCAAGAACATCTCATGACGAGAACACAGAAGAAGAACCGTCTCCAAATTACACCATTAGAGAACTTTTTTTTTTTTTTTGCGGATGACCAAGCACTAATAGCAAAATCAGAAGATGAATTACAAGACCACATGAATAGTCTAAACGGAATGTGTAGGGAACACAACATGAAAATTAGCACGAGTAGAACAGAGGTAATGACTATAACTAAAGAAGAAAAACCAACAACAATTCACCTAAACGAACATCCCTTGAAATAAGTAAAGAGTTGCGAGTAGCTAGGAAGTATAATATCATCAAATGGCAGATCAGAAGACGAGATCGAAAACAGATGCAATAAGGCAAACCAACTCATTGGACAAATGGCACCAATACTGAAGAACAAACATGTATCAATAGTTACCAAGAAAGCACTTTACAACACAATCTTCTTACCAACCCTATACTACTAGTGCCAAACCTGGACAGTGACACAAAAAGATAAAAGAAATATCACAACAGAAATGAGATTCCTGAGAAGAATACTCAATGTATCAAGAAGAGATAAGATCAGAAATGAAGAAATCAGGACTAAAGTGGGGGTTATATCAGCGCTAGATTTTATTAGAAGGCAGCAAGTAAATTAGTTTGGCCATGCAAGTAGATTACCAGCTAACAGTATACCACAACACGCAATGATGTACAGACTAGAGGGAAACAGAGGAAGAGGCCGATCACGTAAACGATGGACGCAGGGAACAGCAGAGTCCATGGGAATATCGATACATGAAGCCCGTAAGCGGGCACTCTCCCGCTGTGTGTACTTCACCTCGACACCGCAAGGTATAAGAGGAACCTGATGAGATGAGATGATGAGTGATAGAATCCTCACTATCAGATATAAAGGCCGTCCACACACAAAAAAACACACAACTCTCATACATATATATGCACCTACTTCAACAGCAGAGGAGGACGAAATTTAAGGTTTTTACAGCACACTGCATGACACTTTAAATAAGATTGGTCATAATTATATAATAAAAATAATGGGAAAAGTGGGTACAGGAAGAGCTGAAAATGAGAGACACGTTTTAGGAAAATTTGGATTGGGAAATAGAAATGATGCGGTGACAAATTAATTGAATTTTGCACAGAGTTAACGATAGCCAACACACTTTTTAAACAGCACTCAAGAAGACTCTTTACATGGAAGTCCCCGAACATTATTACCAAAAAGCAGATGGATTATATTTCAATACAAAGTAGATGGAGATCAAGCATAACATCTGCAATAACCCTACGAAGTGCAGACTGTGATATAGATCATCAGTTACTAGAAGCAAATCTGAAAGTAACACTCAGAAAGCTTACCCGAGGACCAAGACCACTTTTGATCTCACAAAAATACCAGATGCATACTATATAGAAGTGAGGACTCGATTTGGGGTCTTGATGTCTATACAAGAGGAAATGACACCTGATGAACTGGCAGTGCAAGCTAGAGATATCTTGATAACTGCAGCCAAAGATTTAATTCCGACCAGGACTAAGCAACATAAGCTATGGATTACACCTGCACGTAGAATTAATAAAACAACGAAAGGAACTTAAAAAAAGAAAAAGAAAGGAGAAACCGATAACAGTAGTATGAAGTATAAATCTTTAACACGAGAAATAAGTAAGAACACAAGAAAGGACAAAAGCCAATATATACAAGATTGCTGTATTAAAATAAAGCAATATCATAAGAATGTAAAAGATTACGAAATGTTCAAAGAAATGTAGTTATTGACAAGAAATGTTCAACCTCCATTAAATGTTATCTGTGACAAATTTGGAAATACCTTAATAGAATCGAGAAAAATTCTAGAAAGATGGCAGTAATACTGCAATGGAATGTATGATATGAATGACTGTGAGGATATGAACCTGAACCCTCATTAGATAAAATTACATGTGCAATAAAGAATCTGAAGTTTGGTAAATCACCAGGGTGTGATGCGATACCAGCTGAACTAATTAAAGCGGGAGGAGAAGCAAGCATACAAATCTATCACGCATTATGTAAAAAGATATAGAAATGTGATATATGGCCAAAAGATTGGAAGATTCTTGTGTTCTTACTTATTTCTCGTGTTAAAGATTTATACTTCATACTACTGTTATCGGTTTCTCCTTTCTTTTTCTTTTTTTCTTCATTCCAATACCTAAAAAGGGCAACCTGATATTACGCACCAATTATAGAACTGTTGCCCTGATCAGTCATGCAAGTAAAATTCGTAAGAAAATGGAAGAAGAGATTAATGTGGTTCAAGCTGGATTTAGTCAAGGAAGAGGAACAAGAGATCACATACTCAACATGCGTTTAATAATAGAGAAGTGCAGAGAATTTAATGTAAACCTATTCTCATGTTTTGTGGGCTATTCAAAGGCATTTTACTGTATACAATATTAGCATCTTTGGGAAATCATGAGGAATATGGGCTTCCCAAAACATGTAGTACAACTAATAAAAATGCTCTTTCTAGACCAACAAGCAGCGGTTAGAATTGATGGCGAGACATCAGATTGGTTTGACATCAAGTAAGGAGTCCGTCAGGGCTGTGTGCTGCCACCCTATTTGTTTAATGTACGCCGAAAATATAATTATAAATGTCAGAAATGATATAACAAGGGCGCAGTATGATGCCCTAAATATCGATGGTCATGAAATACCAGAGATTCGATATGTTGATGATACAGTACTACTATCCACATCACAGAATGGTATAGAAAACCTAATAACCTCAACCCAAAGAAATAGTGAAAATCACAACTTATATCTTAACATAGCAAAAGGTACGAGTAGATGTGGTTGTTCTACACAGTGAAAAACTAGGTTAAGAATTAAATTGTAAGAAGATACAGATTATGGTAGTCCCTGGGGGAAAAAAAAGAAAGAAATACCACAATGTACTATTCGGGTAATATTCTTAAATAAGTGAATCGGTACAACTATCTCGGAACAATTATAAAATCTGATGGAAGGTGCATTGAAGAGATTAGAACTAGAATCGCTATGACAAAAGTAGACTTTAGCAAGATGAAAAACATAATGACCAAAAAAAGAAAAGATGCCAATTGCAACGAGAAAAAGAATTTTGAAGTGCTACATAGAACATATACTTTTGTATGGATGTAAAACGTGGACAATGAGCAGACAAGCTGAACAACATCTAATGGCAACGGAGATGTAGTTTCTGAAGAAGATGCAAAGAATACCACGGACAGACAGAATAAACAATGAGCAAGTCATACAAGAAACAAATGAGAACCGTAAATTGATTAGAGAAATTAGATGTCAATCAATCAACCATGTGACATGCCGGAAAGCGTGGGCGGTCATGTCTCGCCATTTCACTCGATCACCAGCGTCATGGATCAACTCAGTGTTCCTGTCTAGTCCATGCCATGTGGCCAAGCCATCCAGGTATTTTCCTCTCGGTCTTCCTCTTGTTTTGTTCCCTTCGATCTTGCTAGTTGTCACTAAGTTCTCCAATCCATTTTTTCTCATAACATGTCCAAAAAATTGTGACTGTCTACATCTAATGTCTCTAAACAATTAACGATTTTCATTTGTCTCCTGTAGTACTTGGTCATTGGTTTTTCTGTCTGTCCATGGTATTCTTTGCATTTTCCTCAGAAACCACATTTCTGCAGCCATCAGATGTTTCTCAGCTTGACTGCACATTGTCCAAGTTTTCACATCCATACAAAAGAACAAGCTCTATGTATCCCCTCAACACTCTTTTTCTCGTTTCAATTGACATCTTTTTAATGGTCAGAATGTTTTTCATCTTGCTAAAGGCTGCTTTCGCCATGGCGATTGTTGTTCTAATCTCTTCAAGGCATCTCCCATCAGATGTTATGACTGTTCCGAAATAATTGTACCGATTCACTTGTTGAAGCATATTCCAGTTTACTTGTATATTACATTGTGGTACTTCGTTCTTCCTAGTGACGACCATAACTTGTGTCTTCTTACAATTTAATTCCAACCCCAGCTGCTCACTGTGTACAACAACTGTGTCTACTAATTGTTGTAGATCTTGTGCATTATCTGCAATCAATACTGTATCGTCTGCATATCTAATGTTTCTAATGTTTCTAATGTTTCTAATCCTCTCTTGGGAGTGAAGGTAAGAAATAATTAATATGCCTCTGTAAAGTTAACAGATAGATGTCTTCTATAGAGATCACTTGTTCTTTATGATAAGGAATATATCTATCAATCTAGAGACAATCTTAGAAGATAGAGAAGATTTCCTTGACTTAGAAAAACTATTCTGATGAGTAGATATGTCATCCTTCGGCAAGAAGAATTCTTAATGAATCTTTTGAGGTTGTTCCTGTGTTTGATGAATGATACACTTTCTCAGAGTCTGCAGAGACGATCTATGCTTTATAACAGGACTACCATGAGGCTTTCTCAGGGATAGTCATTATATTCTATGTCTGGAAAATTATGTTCTAAAGTGTATTGCATGTTCTGACTCTATATGATTTTGTGTTACAATAATTCATATATTTTATTTGTGAATGATGCTTTTTCTAAAACCTACCTTATGAGATTTTAGATGTGTATTAAAAAATATGGGAATATGGGGAAAAAAAGATGAAGGGTTAGGCGGGTGTTTTCCCGGAGGAAGGAAAGCATGGAACAGGCAGTGGGCTCATATTGTTCTACGGACAAGAGAAGGACTAGCCTGCAGAACGCCTGAGGGAAGAGGAATTGTCGTGCCAGTAGGTGAGGTGGACACAGGCACACAGAATAGTCAGGCTGGACTACCCTGAGCTAAGAAAAGGATCCCTTCCCCCTTTGCTTATATTTTTCCCCTAACCCAGCTCTTAGGAGAGATAGATATATGGTTTTTGGTCCTATTTCTCAAGGGTGGTGGTTATGTGAGTGCTAAAACTGGGCAGAGACCTGTAAGTTAATGATGGTCATTCTGGAGGAACAGCATCATTTTACCTCAGCTGCTTCTCCTATGCCACAACCCTGCAGCCCAGGAATGAACAGCTAAGTACCTGTCAGTACAGTCTGTGTTGTCCTTGACGCTAGAACCACGATACCCCCTGTAACATCATCCCACGTAGGACCTACCCGAGAGTGCTTACTTTTTTAAACGCAAGATCACAAGAACATCATCTTGGTATAGTTCAGGGTGCCTCAGGAACATGAAGCGTAGCCTTAAGGGGACATTCTGAACATTTTATATATACATTGATGTTAGGCAGTGAACGGTGACATACATTTGGTTTAGTGCTATTAATGACTCAACCACGGTGTACCCGAACATTAGTTAGAGTGGAACTTTAAGTCCGTACTTGTGCTGATGATTTGTTTACTACCTCATTGATGGTATTGTTCTAATGTATGTATCTGACATCATATACCACGCTAACACCCACACACAACACAGAAGCACACCACTATATTACCTCATTATAGTGTTTTGACGATGCCCTTAGTGTTTTGTGTATTACTTGGCGTTGTGTAATATTAATTAGAATACATTAGTTACTACAGAAAAGTGGAGCCAAGTGTGGCCGGAAACTACAAGTAACTCAGATTTTCCAGGGGAAAATTTCCCTTATCGGAGTACTGTGACTTCCGGGGCTCCACTGGCCCTCTGTGAAGAAACTTCAGAGATTGATCACTATCTACCCCTAGGGATTCTTAACGAGCCATTTTCAAGTTTCTCTAACAGTTGGCTATTAGAATATTGGGGATCCCATCTTCATTTCTTTTTTTAACTTACCACACACTGTATAGGGAAAAAAGATCTGCAGACATTACACATCCCTGCCTAACACCTCTCTTAATAGGTTGATATTGTCCCACTTCATTATCACTCCTTAAGGCAGCTTGTTGTTTTCAATATATGTTTTTTATAAGTTTAATGTCTTTCCCATCAAAGCATATCTACCATGTTGACATGTCTAACTCTATCAAAAGCCTTTGTGTAGTCAATAAAGCAAAGGTGTATATCCTTGTTTACTTCTATAGCACGTTCAATAACTGTTCGCAGCATATACACAGCATTTATTGTACCCTTTCCTTCTACAAACCCACATTGTTCTTCCCCAATTTCAGGTTGTATTTTCTTCCTCACTCTTTGCATGATAATTCGTAGCAAAATCTTTGTGATGTGGCTCATTATACTAATTGTTCTATGTTGATCACATTCCAAGGTCCCTGATTTCTTTGGGATTACAATAAATACAGAGTTACATAATTCAGAAGGTATATCTCCAGTATCATATAATGTGTTCAGCAGTCTGGTGACTTGATCTAGTTCAAATTCTTCTAAAGCTTTAATCATTTCTGTTGTGATGTTATCTGAACCGGGGGGCCTTTGCCAGCTTTCATATGCTTAAGAACATTTTGAACCTCCATCTTCAAAACTGGCGGCCCTTCATTATTAAACATAATATCATACTGTTCCTCTCTGTTATCATTATTAAGGTTTTTCACATAATCTGTCCATACCTGTAGAATCTGATCTTTTTCTATTATGATTTTGCCATCTTTAGTTTTTAGACAGCCTGTTGATGTACTTGTTCCTTTATTAGTAAGTTCCTGAATTCTTTTGTGCACTAATTTGGTATTTTGACTGTTGTGTTGTTTTTCAATGTCTAAGCACTTTTCCTCAAGTCATGCTTCTTTTGCCTCCTTACATAATATTCTGACTTGTCTGTGAATTTCTTCATATTTGGCAAGATTATTTTTGTTGAGTCTTCTCGTTTCCATAAGGTGTAACATTTCTTCTGTTCTCCATTTCTTACGACCACCTTCTTTAATTTTGGAATAGTTGTTTCTACAGCCAAATTGATTGAATTCTTCAACATTTCCAATTGATTATCCACATCCTGGAGTAATACCTCTAGATCAGACAATATATCAAATCTGTTCTGTACTTCTATGTTGAATTTGTTTTGTATTTCCTTGTCATTACTCAATGTACACAAATCATATTTAGTATTTCCTGTTATATACTTGACTTTCTTCAATTTTATCCTTAGTGTTCCTGTAAGTAGTCTGTGGTCACTATAACAATCAGCACTGGGAATTGTTTTTTGCTATTGTCAGTGCGTTTCTAAATCTTCTGCTAATCAGAATGTAGTCAGTCTGGTTTCTGATCCTGCTATCAGGGCTCCTCCATGTCCATAATCTTCTAGTGTGTTGCTTAAACCAGGTGTTTCTTACAATCATTTCCTGTTCTTTTGCCCACTCTACGAGTCTGTATCCTCTTTCATTTCTCTCACCTAAACCATAGTTTCCTACTGTGTATCTATCACCTTGATTTTCTACTTTTGCATTGAAGTCCCCTATTGTGATGTTTATTTCTGAATTTTTACTTTATTTAAGGCAGTCTCTATGTCATTATAAAATTCCTCTACACTATCTTCACTGGATTCACCTGTTGGGGCATATACTTGGATAATATTTATGCTAAAAGGTCTGCCACTTAATTTAACTAGTAGAACTCTGTCCAACACGGCCCAATATCCTTGAACAGATTTTGATGTTTTCCGGTCTAAAATAATAGCCACTCCCCTTTGTCGGTCTTCACCTCCAGAATAAATAATCTTAAAATCTTCATCTATCTTGATGCCTGCTCCTGTCCATCTCGTTTCGCACATCCCTAGAATATTACTTTTTTCTATTTCAATTTCTTGTTTTATGTTCTGTAATTTTTCGTTGTCATTTAACGTCCTAACGTCCATGTTGCTAATTTTAACGTCTCTGTCCTTGTCTTGCGATGATCAGTCTTTAGGCGAATCATAATGTACTAGGCACTTTTAAAGAGGTAGTTTGCCGTTGCTTTCCTCTATGGCAGTAACCGTACTGGTCATTTGACCGCAATCATTGACTCGAGAGAGCTCCTCTGTCTGCCGTCGTGAAACTTGAGACCATAACCAACCAATATCTGTCGGCTGCCAGCAAAATTTCATCCACCACCTGCCTTCCGTGGCTTCGTTTGAACACTTCCAATAAACGAAAACGAAATAACACCACATACTCCACAGGAAAAACACTAAAACAGCGTCATCCCGAAGAATAGATGCATCACGTCGTCGCCATTGTACCGGAATTAGATGTAGACAGTCAAAAATGTTTGGACACATTATAAGAAGAAATAAATTGGAGAACTTGGTGACAACCTGCAAAATTTGGAGTGGGGGGTGGAGGAAGAGAACAAGGGGAAAACAGAGAAGTAAATACCTGCATGGCTTGGTCACGTGGCATAATTGAGACAAGTTGACAGAGCTGATCAACGACTCTGGTGATCGTGTAAGATTGCGAAACATGACTGCCCACATTAATCGGCATGAAACATGACAATGATGATGAATATTTAGGAACCTGTTGACTAGAAGTAGTGAGCGCAGTCTCGCAGTCCATACATACCGTAGTCGGAGTCGACCGCGTGCGTTTTGGAAATAGTGCTCTTTGCTTTGATTTGCACAATAGCGTGAGTGTCGGTCGTTTAAACATAACAAGAAAGTACTAAAAGTAAAATGTCCTGCAATTCCAAACAACCAAAAATGCTGGGGTTGATTGCAGCGTTCTGTAAAAGGACATGCAATTAGCTTTTAATATTTCTACTCGTATATAAATAAAAGTGGAAAGTGACATTAGTCAGCTTGACAAAAACACAATTACAAATAAAAGAAAGGAAGTTGTGGCTAAAAGACATTCGCCAGTACACTAACACAAAAATATTATTACGTTAAAATCACCCCAAAAATAGTCACTTAGCTGGGTCCTTTAGTTATAAAACACATACTCACGGACGCAAGCACGCACGCGCGCGCGCACACACACACCCATTGAATCCTCTTATAGGTGGCAACGTCTGTTTTGCCACTTGTGGTTGTCTTCTTATAAAGCTCGCTAATTCGGCGTTCCGTGTTTACTGATTTGCTCATTGTATTTTGTTTATACAGCTTGTCTGCAGTTCTACCCATTTCATGTATCGTAATATTTCTTACGTCATTTAAGTTCTAATTGTCTTTTAAATTGAAACCGGTAGCTGGTCTTGAATATGTAAGCTTGCAGCTTTCGTGAGAAATCTTCTGAAGTACGATGTAGACAAGGTCAGTGTGTGGCACTGGAAGCAACGTGTTAACAGGAATAGGTTACTCAATGCTTGGCGTTTAAATTACTACCTAGATACTTAACTTCTATTGTACTTTGGTGTTATATATTCGAGAATGTACTAGATGTGGGCCGGATGATATGTATGTCTTCGTGTCGATCTTTAGGTGGTATTTATTCTATGCTATAGGCAAGGGCCGGCTCTGTGGCGAATGGGTTACGAATGCAATTCGTAATCCCGCACCTCGAGTTCGAAACACAGCTGCGGGCGGTTTGGAAGCAGGCCGCCTTGTGTTGGTTTCTATTCAATGGTATGAGTGCCGGTCGTTCAGAAAGCAATGTCAAATTACTGAACCGTACACGAATGTGTACACATGAATCGCAAACAGCCATAAAATGTTTGAGTTGACTAATACGTCCTGTAAAGGATATACAACTAACTAACTGATATGCAAGGCAGTTACATAACTGTTCAGTTTCTGTACAACCCGTCATCGTGTATTAGGTTAACAGATTCTGTGCAAAACTGAAAGTAGCATTGGACCAAACTCAAATATGTGGCGTAAAATAAACAGTTACAGTTATGACGTAACAGTTGTTAATATGGTAGCAGACACAGTGTTATCAGGTAACGACAACATCACAGATATAAGCCCAAGGCTCTTACGGTAAGTCGCTTAAGATGATTAATCATCCCATGGCACTAAACCAGTTAAGGTCACATGTTCCCGCCACTGCCGCCTGTTAATTCCAAAAGGAGCCTAAAAGCTCAACCAACTCACACCAGGACCCGTGTAGGCGCGCTCATGATTGGTTAGATTGTGCAGCGAAAGTTTTCTACGGCATGGAATAGCCAGAATCACCCCCCCCCCTCCCCCAACCCCACGCCCGGTCGCCTCTGACAACATGTATTGTATGTTACAGTCTTACTCTACTTTGCTTCTCTTATGGTCCCCGGCTCCACACGGATGTGGCTCAAGTCATGGGTAAAGAGTAATAAAATCAATGTACGTGATTCCTGTGCTATATTTGTAAAAGTGCAAACAGTAAAATAATTCCCTCATCCTGTGAATCTAGAGCCAAATGAATTGTATTTTTTCTGACTGCAACAGAAGAAGTTCTGATTATAAAGCTGGAGGAAAATCAGTTCAGAAGGAAAGACCCTCTCAAGTGTATGTCCAAGACCGTCTCTCAAGTGTATGTTAAAGACTGTCTCTCAAGTGTATGTTAAAGGCCCTCTCTCAAGTGTAAGTTAAATACCTCTCAAGTGTATTTTCAAGACCTCTAAGGTGTATGCTAAAGACCTCTCAAGCGTATGTTAAATAACTCTCAAGTGTATGTTAAACACTTCTCAAGAGTATGTTAAAAACCCTCTCAAGTGTATGTTTAAGACCTCTAAAGTGTATGTTAAAGGACCTATCAAGTGTATGTTCAAGACCTCTCAATTGAATGTTGAAGACTCTTTCAAGTGTAAGTTAAAGATTTATGTCCCCACCCCATATTTAGGATGACTGTCTACCCACATGTTGCCATTAAGCATAGAAGAATGTTGGAATCTCATCTTCAGCCAAATATGTCACCTCGGGTGGCAATGCAAACTGGGTACCTCATTTTTCGACACAGCATCCTCGAAGGTTTGACTGCCTTCGCCATGTATTGAACTGAATCTGCAACCAGAAGCACAATAGTTTATCTCTTCATCCCATAAAAATGTCATAATATGACCTACATTGGTTATAATGTAACGTACAAAGTCGGACCTAAGACTGCTGGAATGTAATTTAAACCTAAAACGTCCAAAATGTGCACTTAGTTGCATAATACAAACTATGCAATTGTAATCAGAGTATGCTAAAACATATTCAAAATAACCTTATAATTACGAACATAAGGACTTGGAAAATGACATTTAATTAAATTCCTTCTCCAATTAGCTTCAAGAATATGTGTACACAGGATGTTAAATTGATATTAAACACTACACAAATACTGCAGTTACCCCCCCCCCCCCCTTTTTCCTTTCACCCAACTGTGACATACATGAGTATGCAACGATAACACATGCAGACATGGATATATACTGGAACGTGGTCTCAAATGGCGGGCTTATGCTCCACGGGAGGGAAAAGACACAAGTAGACGAAACAAGCACCTTGGGAACTACATTTTAAATGCTCAGTAGCAGTAGTGGCGTAGGGGTTAATGCACTCACACAAGAATACAGTGGTTCCGCTTTTTGAGACCCGGAATGACAAAGTTGATTTTGTCCTTGAATATTAACGCTCTGGGACAGAAGAAGTCTTTTGATATCGGTAGAATGTATCGTGTAAAGTAAAGATAGTCGTTGTAATATGACTGCACTACTACATCAGCTTTAGCAGCTCACAAAAATTATGGACCTAACTCTGCGCAAAATATTCCAGGGTTGTTGCTGTAATGGATGATAGACCTCGCCGATGTAATACTGACTGCACCACGACATCAATGCCAGACGGTGGCACAAAAAAGGACCGAACATTATGTCTATACGGCATAGTTGTTGGTATGTATAGGCAGGTGTATGTTAGACTTGGTTTCTACGGCATTGTTGTTGGTATGTATAGGCAGGTGTATGTTAGACTTGGTCTCTACGGTATAGTTGTTGGTATGTATGGGCAGGTGTATGTTAGACTTGGTCTCTACGGTATAGTTGTTGGTATGTATAGGCAGGTGTATGTTAGACTTGGTCTCTGCGGCATAGTTGTTGGTATGTATGGGCAGATGTATGTTAGACTTGGTCTCTACGGTATAGTTGTTGGTATGTATGGGCAGGTGTATGTTAGACTAGGTCTCTGCAGCATAGTTGTTGGTATGTATAGGCAGGTGTATGTTAGACTTGGTCTCTACGGTATAGTTGTTGGTATGTATGGGCAGGTGTATGTTAGACTTGGTTTCTACGGCATAGTTGTTGGTATGTATAGGCAGGTGTATGTTAGACTTGGTCTCTACAGCATAGTTGTTGGTATGTATAGGCAGGTGTATGTTAGACTTGGTCTCTACGGCATAGTTGTTGGTATGTATAGGCAGGTGTATGTTAGACTTGGTCTCTACGGCATAGTTGTTGGTATGTATAGGCAGGTGTATGTTAGACTTGGTCTCTACGGCATAGTTGTTGGTATGTATAGGCAAGGTGTATGTTAGACTTGGTCTCTACGGCATAGTTGTTGGTATGTATATGCAGGTGTATGTTAGACTTGGTCTCTACGGCATAGTTGATGGTATGTATAGGCAGGTGTATGTTAGACTTGGTCTCTACGGCATAGTTGTTGGTATGTATGGACAGGTGTATGTTAGACTTGGTCTCTACGGCATAGTTGTTGGTATGTATGGACAGGTGTATGTTAGACTTGGTCTCTACGGCATAGTTGTTGGTATGTATGGACAGGTGTATGTTAGACTTGGTCTCTACGGCATAGTTGTTGGTATGTATGGACAGGTGTATGTTAGACTTGGTCTCTACGGCATAGTTGTTGGTATGTATGGACAGGTGTATGTTAGACTTGGTCTCTACAGCATAGTTGTTGGTATGTATGGGCAGGTGTATGTTAGACTTGGTCTCTACGACATAGTTGTTGGTATGTATGGGCAGGTGTATGTTAGACTTGGTCTATACGGTATAGTTGTTGGTATGTATAGGCAAGGTGTATGTTAGACTTGGTCTCTACGGCTAGTTGTTGGTATGTATAGGCAGGTGTATGTTAGACTTGGTCTCTACTGGCATAAGTTGTTGGTATGTATAGGCAGGTGTATGTTAGACTTGGTCTCTAGCGGCATAGTTGTTGGTATGTATAGGCAGGTGTATGTTAGACTTGGTCTCTACGGCATAGTTGTTGGTATGTATAGGCAGGTGTATGTTAGACTTGGTCTCTACGGCATAGTTGTTGGTATGTATAGGCAGGTGTATGTTAGACTTGGTCTCTACGGCATAGTTGTTGGTATGTTATGGCATGTGTATGTTAGACTTGGTCTCTACGGCTATAGTTGTTGGTATGTATAGGCAGGTGTATGTTAGACTTGGTCTCTACGGTATAGTTGTTGGTATGTATAGGCAGGTGTATGTTAGACTTGGTCTCTACGGCATATTTGTTGGTATGTATGGCAGGTGTATGTTAGACTTGGTCTCCTACCGGTCTATATTTGTTGGTATGTAATGGGACAGGATGTATGTTTAGACCCTTGGTCTCGACGGCATAGTTGTTGGTATGTATAGGACAGGTGTATGTTAGACTTGGTCTCTACAGGCTAGGTTGTTGGTATGTATAGGACAGGTGTATGTTAGACTTTGGTCTATACGGCATAGTTGTTGGTATGTATAGGACAGGTGTATGTTTAGACCGTGGTCTCTACAGCATAGTTTGTTGGTATGTATAGGGCAAGGTGTATGTTAGACTTGGTCTATACGGCATAGGTGTTGGTATGTATAGGCCAGGTGTATGTTAGTACTTTGGTCTCTAACGGCATAGGTGTGGTATGTTAGCAGGTGTATGTTAGACTAGGCTTCTACGGCATATGTTGGATGTATAGCGAAGGTGTGGTTAGAATTGGTAACGGCATAGTTTGTTGGTATGTATAGGACAGGTGTATGTTTAGACGTTGGTCCCTCTACGACATAGTTGTTTGGTATGTCATGGACAGGTGTATGTTAGACTTTGGTCCTCTACAGGCATAGTTTGTTGGTATGTATGGGACAGGTGTATGTTAGACTTGGTCTCTACGGCATAGTTGTTGGTATGTATGGACAGGTGTATGTTAGACTTGGTCTCTACGGCATAGTTGTTGGTATGTATAGGCAGGTGTATGTTAGACTTGGTCTCTACGGCATAGTTGTTGGTATGTATAGGCAGGTGTATGTTAGACTTGGTCTCTACGGCATAGTTGTTGGTATGTATAGGCAGGTGTATGTTAGACTTGGTCTCTACGGCATAGTTGTTGGTATGTATGGACAGGTGTATGTTAGACTTGGTCTCTACGGCATAGTTGTTGGTATGTATAGGCAGGTGTATGTTAGACTGGTCTCTACGGCATAGTTGTTGGTATGTATAGGCAGGTGTATGTTAGACTTGGTCTCTACGGCATAGTTGTTGGTATGTATGGCAGGTGTATGTTAGACTTGGTCTCTACGGCATAGTTGTTGGTATGTATAGGCAGGTGTATGTTAGACTTGGTCTCTACGGCATAGTTGTTGGTATGTATGGACAGGTGTATGTTAGACTTGGTCTCTACGGCATAGTTGTTGGTATGTATGGACAGGTGTATGTTAGACTTGGTCTCTACGGCATAGTTGTTGGTATGTATAGGCAGGTGTATGTTAGACTTGGTCTCTACGGCATAGTTGTTGGTATGTATGGACAGGTGTATGTTAGACTTGGTCTCTACGACATAGTTGTTGGTATGTATGGACAGGTGTATGTTAGACTTGGTCTCTACGACATAGTTGTTGGTATGTATAGGCAGGTGTATGTTAGACTTGGTCTCTACGGCATAGTTGTTGGTATGTATAGGCAGGTGTATGTTAGACTTGGTCTCTACGGCATAGTTGTTGGTATGTATGGACAGGTGTATGTTAGACTTGGTCTCTACGGCATAGTTGTTGGTATGTATAGGCAGGTGTATGTTAGACTTGGTCTCTACGGCATAGTTGTTGGTATGTATGGGACAGGTGTATGTTAGACTTGGTCTCTACGGCATAGTTGTTGGTATGTATAGGGACAGGTGTATGTTAGACTTGGTCTCTACGGCATAGTTGTTGGATGTATAGGCAAGGTGATATGTTAGACTTGGTCTCTATGGCATAGTTGTTGGTATGTATAGGCAGGTGTATGTTAGACTTGGTCTCTACGGCATAGTTGTTGGTATGTATGGCAGGTGTATGTCAGACTTGGTTCTCTACGGCATAGTTGTTGGTATGTATGGCAGGTGTATGTTAGACTTGGTCTCTACGGCATAGTTGTTGGTATGTAATGGACAGGTGTAAGTTAGACATTGGTCTCTACGGCATAGTTGTTGGTATGTATAGGCAGGTGTATGTAGACTTGGTCTCTACGGTCTAGTTGTTGGTAGTATAGGCAGGTGTATTGTAGACTGGTCCTCTACGGCATAGTTGTTGGATGTATGGGCAGGTGTATTAGACTTGGTCTCTACGGCATAGTGGTGGTATGTATAGGCAGGTTGTATGTTAGACTTGGTCTCTACGGCATAGTTTGTTGGTATGTATGGACAGGTGTATGTTAGACTTGGTCCTCTACGGCATAGTTGTTGGTATGTATAGGCAGGTGTATGTTAGACTTGGTCTCTACGAGCATAGTTGGTTGGTATGTATGGACAGGTGTATGTTAGACTTTGGTCTCTACGACATAGTTGTTGGTATGTATGAGGCGGTGTATGTTAGACTTTGGTCTCTACGCATAGTTGTTGGTATGTATAGGCAGGTGTATGTTAGACTTGGTCTCTACGACATAGTTGTTGGTATGGTAATGGACAGGTGTATGTTAGACTTGGTTTCTCTACGCATAGTTTTGGTAATGTATGGACAGGTGTATGTTAGACTTGGGTCTCTACGGCATAGTTGTTGGTATGTATGGGACAGGTGTATGTTAGACTTGGTCTCTACGGCATAGTTGTTGGTATGTATAGGCAGGTGTTGTTAGACTTGGTCTCTACGGCATAGTTGTTTGGTATGGTATGGACAGGTGTATGTTAGACTTGGTCTCTCTACGAGCATAGTTGTTTGTATGTATGGCAGGTGTATGTTAGACTTGGTCTCTACGGCATAGTTGTTGGTATGTATAGGCAGGTGTATGTTAGACTTGGTCTCTACGGCATAGTTGTTGGTATGTATAGGACAGGTGTATGTTAGACTTGGTCTCTACGGCATAGTTGTTGGTATGTATAGGACAGGTGTATGTTAGACTTGGTCTCTACGGCATAGTTGTTGGTATGTATGGACAGGTGTATGTTAGACTTGGTCTCTACGGCTATAGTTGTTGGTATGTATAGGCAGGTGTATGTTAGACTTGGTCTCTACGGCATATTTGTTGGTATGTATGGACAGGTGTATGTTAGACTTGGTCTCTACGGTATAGTTGTTGGTATGTATAGGCAGGTGTATGTTAGACTTGGTCTCTACGGTATAGTTGTTGGTATGTATGGGCAGGTGTATGTTAGACTTGGTCTCTACGGCATAGTTGTTGGTATGTATAGGCAGGTGTATGTTAGACTTGGTCTATACGGCATAGTTGTTGGTATGTATGGGCAGGTGTATGTTAGACTTGGTCTCTACGGCATAGTTGTTGGTATGTATAGGACAGGTGTATGTTAGACTTGGTCTCTACGGCATAGTTGTTGGTATGTATAGGCAGGTGTATGTTAGACTTGGTCTCTACGGCATAGTTGTTGGTATGTATAGGCAGGTGTATGTTAGACTTGGTCTCTACGGCATAGTTGTTGGTATGTATAGGCAGGTGTATGTTAGACTTGGTCTCTACGGCATAGTTGTTGGTATGTATAGGACAGGTGTATGTTAGACTTGGTCTCTACGGCATAGTTTGTTGGTATGTATAGGCAGGTGTATGTTAGACTTGGTCTCTACGGCTATAGTTGTTGGTATGTATGGACAGGTGTATGTTAGACTTGGTCTCTACGGCTATAGTTGTTGGTATGTATAGGACAGGTGTATGTTAGACTTGGTCTCTACGGTATAGTTGTTGGTATGTATAGGCAGGTGTATGTTAGACTTGGTCTCTACGGTATAGTTGTTGGTATGTATAGGCAGGTGTATGTTAGACTTGGTCTATACGGCATAGTTGTTGGTATGTATGGACAGGTGTATGTTAGACTTGGTCTCTACGGCATAGTTGTTGGTATGTATAGGCAGGTGTATGTTAGACTTGGTCTCTACGGCATAGTTTGTTGGTATGTATAGGCAGGTGTATGTTAGACTTGGTCTCTACGGCATAGTTGTTGGTATGTATAGGCAGGTGTATGTTAGACTTGGTCTCTACGGCATAGTTGTTGGTATGTATAGGCAGGTGTATGTTAGACTTGGTCTCTACGGCATAGTTGTTGGTATGTATAGGCAGGTGTATGTTAGACTTGGTCTATACGGCATAGTTGTTGGTATGTATAGGCAGGTGTATGTTAGACTTGGTCTATACGGTATAGTTGTTGGTATGTATAGGCAGGTGTATGTTAGACTTGGTCTCTACGGCATATTTGTTGGTATGTATAGGCAGGTGTATGTTAGACTTGGTCTCTACGGCATAGTTGTTGGTATGTATAGGCAGGGTATGTTAGACTTGGTCTATACGCATAGTTGTTGGTATGTATGGGCAGGTGTATGTTAGACTTGGTCTCTACGCAATAGTTGTTGGTATGTAGAGGCAGGTGTATGTTAGAACTTGGTCTCTACGGCATAGTTGTTGGTATGTATAGGCAGGTGTATGTTAGACTTGGTCTCTACGGCATAGTTGTTGGTATGTATATGCAGGTGTATGTTAGACTTGGTCTCTACGACATAGTTGTTGGTATGTATGGACAGGTGTATGTTAGACTTGGTCTCTACGGCATAGTTGTTGGTATGTATAGGCAGGTGTATGTTAGACTTGGTCTATACGCATAGTTGTTGGTATGTATAGGCAGTGTATGTTAGACTTGGTCTCTACGACATAGTTGTTGGTATGTATGGACAGGTGTATGTCAGACTTGGTCTCTACGACATAGTTGTTGGTATGTATGGGCAGGTGTATGTTAGACTTGGTCTCTACGGCATAGTTGTTGGTATGTATAGGACAGGTGTAATGTTAGACTTGGTCTCTACGGCATAGTTGTTGGTATGTATAGGCAGGTGTATGTTAGACTTGGTCTCTACGGCATAGTTGTTGGTATGTATGGACAGGTGTATGTTAGACTTGGTCTCTACGGCATAGTTGTTGGTATGTATGGACAGGTGTATGTTAGACTTGGTCTCTACGGCATAGTTGTTGGTATGTATAGGACAGGTGTATGTTAGACTTGGTCTCTACGGCATAGTTGTTGGTATGTATGGCAGGTGTATGTAGACTTGGTCTCTACGGACATAGTTGTTGGTATGTATGGACAGGTGTATGTTAGACTTGGTCTCTACGGACATAGTTGTTGGTATGTATAGGACAGGTGTATGTTAGACTTGGTCTCTACGGCATAGTTGTTGGTATGTATAGGCAGGTGTATGTTAGACTTGGTCTCTACGGCATAGTTGTTGGTATGTATAGGCAGGTGTATGTTCAGACTTGGTCTCTACGGCATAGTTGTTGGTATGTATAGGCAGGTGTATGTTAGACTTGGTCTCTACGGCATAGTTGTTGGTATGTATAGGCAGGTGTATGTAGACTTGGTCTCTACGGCATAGTTGGTTGGTATGTATAGGCAGGTGTATGTTAGACTTGGTCTCTACGGCATAGTTGTTGGTATGTATAGGCAGGTGTATGTTAGACTTGGTCTCTACGGTATAGTTGTGGTATGTATAGGCAGGTGTATGTTAGACTTGGTCTCTACGGCATAGTTGTTGGTATGTATAGGCAGGTGTATGTTAGACTTGGTCTCTACGGCATAGTTGTTGGTATGTATAGGCAGGTGTATGTTAGACTTGGTCTCTACGGCATAGTTGTTGGTATGTATAGGCAGGTGTATGTTAGACTTGGTCTCTACGGTATAGTTGTTGGTATGTATAGGCAGGTGTATGTTAGACTTGGTCTCTACGGCATATGTGTTCGTATGTATAGGCAGGTGTATGTAGACTTGGTCTCTACGGTATAGTTGTTGGTATGTATAGGCCAGGTGTATGATAGACTTGGTCTCTACGGTATAGTTGTTGGTATGTATAGGCAGGTGTATGTTAGACTTGGTCTCTACGGTATAGTTGTTGGTATGTTATAGGCAGGTGTATGTTAGACTTGGGTCTCTACGGTATAGTTTGTTGGTATGTATAGGCAGGTGTATGTTAGACTTGGTCTCTACGGTAAGTTGTTGGTATGTATAGGCAGGTGTATGTTAGACTTGGTCTCTACGGTATAGTTGTTGGTATGTATAGGCAGGTGTATGTTAGACTTGGTCTATACGGCTATAGTTGTTGGTAGGTATAGGCAGGTGTATGTTAGACTTGGTCTCTACGGTATAGTTGTTGGTATGGTATAGGCAGGTGTATGTTAACTTGGTCTCTACGGTATAGTTGTTGGTATGTATAGGCAGGTGTATGTTAGACTTGGTCTATACGGTATAGTTGTTGGTATGTATAGGCAGGTGTATGTTAGACTTGGTCTATACGGCATAGTTGTTGGTATGTATAGGCATGTTGTATGTTAGACTTGGTCTCTACGGTATAGTTGTTGGTATGTATAGGCAGGTGTATGTTAGACTTGGTCTCTACGGCATAGTTGTTGTATGTATAGGGCAGGTGTATGTTAGACTTGGTCTCTACGGCATAGTTGTTGGTATGTATAGGCAGGTGTATGTTAGACTTGGTCTCTACGGCATAGTTGTTGGTATGTATAGGCAGGTGTATGTAGACTTGGTCTCTACGGCATAGTTGTTGGTATGTATAGGCAGGTGTATGTTAGACTTGGTCTCTACGGCATAGTTGTTGGTATGTATAGGGCAAGGTGTATGTTAGACTTGGTCTCTACGGCATAGTTGTTGGTATGTATAGGCAGGTGTATGTTAGACTTGGTCTCTACGGCATAGTTGTTGGTATGTATGGCAGGGTGTATGTTAGACTTGGTCTCTACGGCATAGTTGTTGGTATGTATAGGCAGGTGTATGTTAGACTTGGTCTCTACGGCATAGTTGTTGGTATGTATGGGCAGGTGTATGTTAGACTTGGTCTCTACGGTATAGTTGTTGGTATGTATGGCAGGTGTATGTCAGACTTGGTCTCTACGGCATAGTTGTTGGTATGTATGGCAGGTGTATGTTAGACTTGGTCTCTACGGCATAGTTGTTGGTATGTATGGACAGGTGTATGTTAGACTTGGTCTCTACGGCATAGTTGTTGGTATGTATGGACAGGTGTATGTTAGACTTGGTCTCTACGGCATAGTTGTTGGTATGTATGGCAGGTGTATGTTAGACTTGGTCTCTACGGCATAGTTGTTGGTATGTATGGCAGGTGTATGTTAGACTTGGTCTCTACGGCATAGTTGTTGGTATGTATAGGCAGGTGTATGTTAGACTTGGTCTCTACGGCATAGTTGTTGGTATGTATGGCAGGTGTATGTTAGACTTGGTCTCTACGGCATAGTTGTTGGTATGTAGGCAGGTGTATGTCAGACTTGGTCTCTACGGCATAGTTGTTGGTATGTATGGGCAGGTGTATGTTAGACTTGGTCTCTACGGCATAGTTGTTGGTATGTATGGGCAGGTGTATGTTAGACTTGGTCTCTACGGCATAGTTGTTGGTATGTATAGGCAGGTGTATGTTAGACTTGGTCTCTACGGCATAGTTGGTGGTATGTATAGGCAGGTGTATGTTGGACTTGGTCTCTACGGCATAGTTGTTTGTATGTATAGGCAGGTGTATGACGGCATAGTTGTTGGTATGTATGGGCAGGTGTATGTTAGATTTGGTCTCTACGGCATAGTTGTTGGTATGTATGGGCAGGTGTATGACGGCATAGTTGTTGGTATGTATAGGCAGGTGTATGTTAGACTTGGTCTATACGGCATAGTTGTTGGTATGTATGGGCAGGTGTATGTTAGACTTGGTCTCTACGGCATAGGTGTTGGTATGTATGGGCAGGTGTATGTTAGACTTGGTCTCTACGGCATAGTCGTTGGTATGTATGGGCAGGTGTATGACGGCATAGTTGTTGGTATGTATAGGCAGGTGTATGTTAGACTTTGTCTATACGGCATAGTTGTTGGTATGTATAGGCAGGTGTATGTCAGACTTGGTCTCTACGGCATATTTGTTGGTATGTATAGGCAGGTGTATGTTAGACTTGGTCTATACGGCATAGTTGTTGGTATGTATAGGCAGGTGTATGTTAGACTTGGTCTATACGGCATAGTTGTTGGTATTTATAGGCAGGTGTATGTTAGACTTGGTCTCTACGGCATAGTTGTCGGTATGTATAGGCAGGTGTATGACGGCATAGTTGGTGGTATGTATAGGCAGGTGTATGTTAGATTTGGTCTATACGGCATAGTTGTTGGTATGTATAGGCAGGTGTATGTTAGACTTGGTCTCTACGGCATAGTTGTTGGTATGTATAGGCAGGTGTATGTTAGACTTGGTCTATACGGCATAGTTGTTGGTATGTATAGGCAGGTGTATGTTAGACTTGGTCTCTAAGGCATAGTTGTTGGTATGTATGGGCGGTGTTACAGTACTGATGTGATGGACCAGAGACAAAGTCTTGCTTGACTGTAGTTTATATGTTTATCTGATTGAATACATTTGTAGAATAAAAACATCACACAATGACTTTATGGACGAATGTTGTTACAGTCGGTGTTACTCATTCAAAGTACAGATGGTAACTAAATATCTCTACCCCCAGCGTCACGACTTGAGCGTCCCTAGTTACATCCCAATGGGATGCTCAGCCGTGCCCTGTACTAGTCTTTTCCCCCTTGCACACCACTCATTAACTCCCTAACTCCTAAACAGAGATTGTGTTCTGTTACATTCCTCTCTACCCTCAACAAGACTCTTCCCCGAAAAGTCTTACTCCAAATTCTGTGACTTTCTAAAACACTTAAGTAAAGGCCCTCACAAAATTACTTCCTCCTCAAACCATTAGCAATCCGCTTACATGTATTTTACACTGAACAATTTAAAGCTGTCTCAACTAAAATCTAAACCAGAACTCTTATTTAATACACTACTCTCTATCTCTCTATCCCTCTGTCCCAACAATTCATCTACTCTATACTTCTTCTTCGTTCACCATCAATGCTACTTCTTCTTCTCAATTGCAGGTTCACAAGCTATTCGCTCAAATCCCCTTTTTACTTCTCATACGTAACAATATCTGATCTTGACCATAAAAATTCAAAACGCATACTCTTCTGAAATACTTCATTCTCCCTATCATCATCACCCACAAGTCTATGCTAACAATACAGTACGTCAGCATTACTAATTCCCCATTCAACCAACTTGAAAGCACTCGTACTAATCACACGATAGGAAGACAAAGAATCGGTGGCCACCTGAGACCAAAGAACAAGAACTCTTCCTTACAAAACCATACTCACATTTACCCCCCCCCCCCCCATGTCACCCTGAGACTTTATGCAGTAAAGTCTAAAACAATTACATATCTCTCCAGCATCAAACACTAAAAATATTATTCACCCCTAGACAGTACTGATACTATGGCTCTGAACGTTACCACAAAACACATCCCAAATCAAAAGGTCCCCCATTGGTCCTACTACTCAAAACCTCCTCCAACATTATAAACATCACCTACATAACTAAATCTCTGACCCTTACATACTTCAGGGATACTTTATATCAGGTTCCCTATTAATCTTGCTGAAAGCCTCAGCAACTCACTACTACTAATAATGTCCATTTGTTATGGGCAATACTTCCTAAAACCGCCACTTGTCAATTCATGCCGTTATCAACAGCAACCAAAATACCGCCACTGAACTCATGTCTGTGAACTTCTAACCTATCTTACTGTGAACTTAACTTCTATTCGTTGTCATTCAAACTATATTCATCTCGCCCCATGCTGCAATCACAGCACGAAAAATAACATTCGTAGTTCATATATTATTAATCCACCCCCATGGCTCTTAGTCCATGTTTATTCCAATCGTTGCTGACACCCGCAGCCATTTCCATGTCAACTATATCCCTTTGTAATTCACTATTCATCATCTAATCCCCCAACTATTGTACTAATATCCACAGTATATAATTACTCTTCGGACTAAAACATGGCATTCAATTCATGTTTTACTATTTACACATTAACGCTGTCTGGCGCAGCACTTATTATAAGCGTTACCCACGTCTACTTCTTCTCAAAACTAGCAAGCACATGGTGCTCACTCCATGGTAAACCTACTACTAACAAGGTGATATGTCTCTCTTTATCTGAATGTAGTGTCCTATTTCTATTAGACCTAGTCTAAATCAACTTTTTAACAAACTTAACCATAAATAGCAACACAACAAGTGTCTAATAATTACAAGTTAAAACAAAAAATTAAACAAGTCATTTCACAAATATGGCAATCCAAATTAAAACAGGATATCTTTCCCCCCAACATTTTCTATGCAATGTTTATCCCCAACATTTTCATAATGAAACAAGCATCAATTTAAATTAAAAGAAAATTATCTAGTGTTATCTAACACTACTGGTCTCTTTTACGGACCAGTAGTTTGTACGCAAAAGACTGAAAACACAACAATCCTATTCTAAAATCAAATGGTAATCGTTTTACAGAACCAAGTCAATCAAAAATAATATAACATACCATATATGATGCATTGAAAGATCAAATTCAATTAAAACCAACTGTCTTCTCGCTAAAGAGAAGGGTTAACTTTGCGCTGATTATCCCCCTTCATAATATTCCGTACATTACAAAACTAAATCATAGCAACACCAGTGTATTTGAAATATTAAACAAGCAATTACTGTTAACTACAGCTGAAATTGCACCATTTTCTAACTAGTGTGGCTATTTCAGCGTACTACAATTCATCTAACTACTAAGGGAAATTGTAACTCGGCACACTAGTTGTTTCCCTTGGATTTGATTTGTACCAAGAATTATTATAACTTCTTAAACATTATTTATCCCGTTTACCACGGTATCTCCACAATGCTACAACCACCAAAGAATGTCTATTTACTATAGACTTCACCAACACATCTAGCTACTAGATTTGTCAACATTTTTCCGCATTACTACTCTCCATCATCTCACCACAACAAACCAGGGTTATACTAAACTCTCTCCTAATTCACACACACTGTGACGGTTGTCACGCCACTCACAATTATCGAAACACGTTCTACAGTGCTCTACTTATAATACTCTGATGTTCAGCTGGTTAATCACATTCTCACCTTCCTCTGCTTACATCGCTCATCTCTCATCTTTCACCACTACTCAAGGTTACTCACATTTATCAGGACCCCTTCAGAAACTAACCAAAACCTCATACGACTAATGGGTATCGCCTTACAACAAACCTCACTCCGATTGGGCATACAAATCATATCTTCTCTCATTTCTCTGTATCAGGCATTCTTGCTTCGACGTGTCTCTGCCAACGATACTGAGTCTGTTTTATGAAACGACATCCAAAACGTTAATTCTCTTTCTGTCATCCTGTCATAGAATTTTCATTAATTCTGTCTAACAGCACACATTCTAAACAAAAGACATCCCAAATTTCCAATCATCTTCTTTCTACCTCCCAACTTACGCATACTCACTTACTCCACGAAATCACCGGTATGCTTTATCAGCGTCACTAGTCAGCAACTCTTCACATATTCGCACGGCAGTCGTACTTTATGCTTCTCATATGCACTGACCACTCACTGTGTACAGACAACCTCGTTCTCGTCATTATTCTCATATCACGACAACCTGACGTGCCTATACTATTACTTTCAAGAAAACAAATTAGACAGCATTTCAACATTCTACCAATTACTCACCGCAGCCTAAGCGTATCGATCAATTTTTCTTCCATAGACAGTGACACAATCTCTCTTCACACCACTTCAAGTCTAGGATAGACCAAGCGTTACGAACATGTATGCGCTACTACTAATCACCTAACATCGTTCTATCCATGCTTTTCAAAGCTTCCCTCTTCAGCGCGACGAACACATGTTTGTCTACACTTTTACCCACTAACCATAACTATCAACGATCTCTCACAACTAACCTCGTAACCATCATTCCATACTTCTTCACACAACAACTTTCTCAGATTTAGTCGCCTCTTCTTTCTCTACAACCATCACGTAATTATTTCATCCCCCTCACCAAGAACTCGCTTTCTTCAAGTATCAGCTTCCATAGTCTTCTACTCTTACTACTCTCTCACGCTCAGCTGGCTATTTCACACAGGATACTCAATTCCTCCTCAATCTACATCTCCTCATCAGACACGCTCAGTTCATCTGCCAATGCCACTATACCTGCTTCTCAAACCAACAAGCGAAACTACCTCAGACATTACGCCATAGCATTTTCATACTCCAGTTACTCTTCCAAAAGTTCTGAGTCAAGCCCTCTCAAACAACGCGTCAAGTTTAGTACGAGCATTCATAATTAGTTTATCTCTCTCCGTGTAAATGTTGTGTTGAGTCTACCCTACCTTAATCACACCAGTTATACATCACTCAACGTGATCAACCCACTCTATCCAGCCATTCCGGACAAGGGACATTTCAATTTCCACATTGTCTACTCTCCCCGCACCATAAATAAACACAAGATATTCTTTCTAACGTATCCACGTAGAATATTCCATCACTCACCAGCTTTAAAATAATCTATTACTTGCTGTGACTCTCTATCCAAAATAACACTATTGCCTGCACCATATATTGTGATACTACACCAAAAAAAAAAATTCAATCATATGTATATGCTCAAACCGCAATTCATCTCATAAGCCATATGCCATTCATCATCCTCGGAAATCTAAAAGCTATAGAGCGTATCCAACCCAAATATTTCATTGTCTCCTAATACTAGTGTGCGTCTCTCTTCATCTATCTCATCTTCAGTATCTATAACCGTCAGACTGTCATTAAAGTATTCAGGTCTTAGGGTCATATATTCTCTGATTTTTCTTATGTCATCTTCCGTAGTCGAGTAAATTTCTGCTATCTGTCTATTACTATTCTTCTTCTTAAGTGCTTTCTTTTTATTTCTTTTATTTGCTATTCCTGTCTTAACAGCGTCGTTCTGCTCACTATCTTTAGTATATGTCCGATATATTTTATATCTTCTTCCCTCGTCTTCTGAATAATCACTGCATATGATCGTTCCCCCAACCTGTTGATTATATGTTGTAGAAGAGGAAACAACATCTCTGTAGTCGGAACTCATACAACTAATATTCTTTTTATTTACACCAATACCTTCTTTGCTTCGGTCTCCATCTGAGGAACCTACATTGACCAATAGACTAGTTGTTGCCTTCCTATCCCTGATAGTTCTCCTTACGTGTCTTCTGGCATCCTTGGTTTTTGTCTGTTTGTCTTCCTTAAATCTAATGGTGTCTCTCTTTTCTACTTTCGCCCGTAGTGGTTCTGTAACTTCTTCTACCGTCTTGATAGTCTGCATCCCCTTTTCTATTTTCTTAAATGGCTGTACTTCAGTTGTCCTCTCCATAGTATTAATTTGTGTCTGCGTACTCTTCTCCACACTACTGACTGTCTGCGTCTGTGTCTCTTGGTCCACTTTCTTTATCAGTACCGTCTTCTTCTTTTCCTGTCTAACAGTTACATTCGCAACCACCTTAGGAGCAGTTGAATTTCTATTTATGTGTTCTACCCTGTCCTTCGACCCTGACTTCAGATACTGTCTCCGTCTTTGATCAAACCAGTCGTCCCGTCTTTTTCTAGCAGTCATACTATTAGATGGCCAATTTCATTGTTTCCTAGAAAAGTTTCTCTCAGGGCCATTCCCGAACCTATGACACTTATACCAGTCCGACATTTCACAATTACGCGTCCTTTCACCACCTTTTACCCTATAAACATCGGGTCTTGGTTCGTCGTAACCAACTGCATACGCAGAATCATATTGTCTTCTGTCTGTATTAAGTACTGGCTGTCTCCTGTTATTCTTTACTACTCTATTGCAGTCTACCTAAATCTATAAGTTTCTTGCCCATTCGTTCTTCTCCGTAACGTTTCTACAAAATTCTCGACCTCACTAACTGCCAGTTTTAACTCTACCAACCAAGCACTTACGCGTCTTAATTCTGCATGAAGGTGACTCATAATTATTCTTCTGTATGCAATCTCAAACACTATGCCATGCTGAAATATTTTTGTTATATAACTTCACTCAATAGAAACAATTTCACAATTACAATATAGTTATCTATAATTAATATACCTTTTTAGGTAAGGATACAACACACAACGCAAAGCGTATTCAAACTGTACTTGACTGGTGTCCTGTCCTTACAAAGTTCTCTCAAACGAGGGGCGTAACAATTACTTCTGTTTTTCGTCTCGTAAAATCTTTGGATTCAGGATCTGGCTCCTCCCGCGTGATGGCTTCACCCCTGGTCGGGCACCTCTGAACTGTGGCTTCACCCCTGGTCGGGCACCTCTGAACTGTGGCTTCACCCCTGGTCGGGCACCTCTGATCTGGTCAAATAAACAATGCGATCAAGTAGGCTATCCTCTTCAGCAGGGTCGGCAACCATTATGCCCCACCCACGTCCGAGGGCCCAATGTGGTTGGATCGCATATCATGCAACAGTTTTTCATCATCAAAGCGTTATTAGCTGCAAAAATTAACTATTAGAGTTATACTTACTTCAGTTCCTCAGTTACGCACTATGTTGTCTGCTCGAGCATTTCTCATCTTAACAAACTGAGCAGATGCCTGTCCCAAGTTCATTCGACACTGGGTGAAACTAACGTTAAGGCTCACGAAGTACAGTACAGCGTCTAGGAGATGACTCAATCGACACAGTAAAGAATTATTTGACTGCCGCCTCTCGGAAGGCCCTTGATAGAAACCTCACTGACAATTCGCCCTTGGAAGGGTTTTTGACTGCCGCCTTGGTAGGCCCTTGATAGAAACCTCACTGAGTGCTCGCGTTGATAATGTAAACTTGATCCCGCAGAGCCAACGATCAACTTGATAACTTGATAAGTTCAGCCTGGCTTCTGTTAGGCCCGATAAAATGATATTGCAATCGGCGACCAAATTAAGCAGCTTCTTGACACAGCTGACAAGATCAGAAACCCACAAACAACCACCCCCTGGACGGGCTTTTGGCTGCTGCAAGTCTTACATTCAAGGATGTATCAACAAAAGCATCCATCTTCTATGCGTGTTCAACAGATGTTTCAAAACGTGCCGCAATCGATGCTTCAGTTCAGTCACCGCAACAAATGAAGTTGTTTGACGAGCGTTTCAAAATATGCCGTGGCTAGTACTTCGGTAAATCCAGACAATTCGTATCCTGGTCAAGCGGCAACATTTCTGCTCCTGTTACAGTACTGATGTGATGGAGCAGAGACAAAGTCTTGACTGTAGTTTATATGTTTATTTGATTGAATACATTTGTAGAATAAAAACATCACACAATGACTTTATGGACGAATGTTGTTACAGTCGGTGTTACTCATTCAAAGTACAGATGGTAACTAAACATCTCTACCCCCCCCGCGTCACGGCTTGAGCGTCCCTAGTTACATCCCAATGGGATGCTCAGCCGTGCCCTGTACTAGTCTTTTCCCCCTTGAACACCACTCATTAACTCACTAACTCCTTAACAGAGATGGTGCTCTGTTACAGCAGGTGTATGTTAGACTTGGTCTCTACGGCATATTTGTTGGTATGTATAGGCAGGTGTATGTTAGACTTGGTCTCTACGGCATAGTTGTTGGTATGTATAGGCAGGTGTATGTTAGACGTGGTCTCTACGGCATATTTGTTGGTATGTATAGGCAGGTGTATGTTAGACTTGGTCTCTACGGCATAGTAGTTGGTATGTATAGGCAGGTGTATGTTAGACTTGGTCTCTACGGCATAGTTTTTGGTATGTATGGGCAGGTGTATGTTAGACTTGGTCTCTACGGCATAGTTGTTGGTATGTATAGGCAGGTATATGTCAGACTTGGTCTCTACGGCATAGTTGTTGGTATGTATAGGCAGGTGTATGTTAGACTTGGTCTCTACGGTATAGTTGTTGGTATGTATGGGCAGGTGTATGTTAGACTTGGTCTATACGGCATAGTTGTTGGTATGTATGGGCAGGTGTATGTCAGACTTGGTCTCTACGGCATAGTTGTTGGTATGTATGGGCAGGTGTATGTCAGACTTGGTCTCTGCGGCATAGTTGTTGGTATGCATGGGCAGGTGTATGTCAGACTTGGTCTCTACGGCATAGTTGTTGGTATGTATAGGCAGGTGTATGTTAGACTTGGTCTCTACGGTATAGTTGTTGGTATGTATGGGCAGGTGTATGTTAGACTAGGTCTCTGCGGCATAGATGTTGGTATGTATAGGCAGGTGTATGTTAGACTTGGTCTCTACGGCATAGTTGTTGGTATGTATAGGCAGGTGTATGTTAGACTTGGTCTATACGGCATAGTTGTTGGTATGTATGGGCAGGTGTATGTTAGACTTGGTCTCTACGGCATAGTTGTTGGTATGTATAGGCAGGTGTATGTTAGACTTGGTCTATACGGCATAGTTGTCGGTATGTATAGGCAGGTGTATGTTAGACTTGGTGTATACGGCATAGTTGTTGGTATGTATGGGCAGGTGTATGTTAGACTTGGTCTCTACGGCATAGTTGTTGGTATGTATAGGCAGGTGTATGTTAGACTTGGTCTATACGGCATAGTTGTTGGTATGTATAGGCAGGTGTATGTTAGACTTGGTCTATATGGCATAGTTGTTGGTATGTGTCAGAGTCTAGAATAGTGCAGTGATGCAGTGACATCGTTACGCCCGCCAGGCGACTTAGTCCCCAGCAGGGATGCCGTAAATTCGTTACGCTGCCAGGCGAGTAGCAGTTACCTGCCTGCAAGGTTGCTGGCTGACGAGACGGCCAGCGGTCAGGCAAGGACGACGCAAGACGCACGCATGCCTCGTGAAGCCACTTCAGGTGGGAGGCAAGTTGCGAGCTATAGGCAGACAGCTCTGGGACGTTGACTCGACTGGACGCATGATGAGAGAAAGGCGTTGTGTGGTTTCTTTGCCTGAAAGTCGAGTGTCTGGACATCTTGAGAGATAGCCTGTGAGCTGTATTGTGTATGTAAGTGTATTGAAGTGTAAAGTATATCTTGTAGTGATCATCGTATTTGTATATGATATGTAAATAAATCCATTGAACGTTGTGTCGTTGAGTCTCAAGTCAAATCACGTTGTACTTGTACTGTCTCACATGTGTTAGGTTAGCGAGCCAAGTGTAAGACCCTGACATGTGTGGACGTGGGGGCTCGTCCGGCTTGTAAATATTGTAAAATTTCACATCATCAAGGTGAGATGTGCGACAAGAACCCCGCATATCATACTTATCTACAAAACATGGTAAACAGACAAGATAAGGAGCGTAGATCCTTCAGAAATTTGCGTAAATGTTTCCTCTGTAAGGCGGACGGACACTATCGCCATGATTGTAAAGGTAGGCAAATGACCAACAAAGCAAATGCCGCCTTGTTTGACAGTTCATCGTCAGATGAAGAACAATCAGAGAAACATCCTGTGAACTCAGCACAGGCTTTTGACATGTTTAACGCAAATAAATGTACTGTTTGTAACACCTTTTATGAAGATGGCATTTTAACATGCGGCCACTCCATTCCTATTGCCAATGAAGAAGCTAATTTGGTAGTAGATTCCAAAGGCAGGATAAACGTCCATCACGGATACGTGAATGGCAAGTCTGCTACAGTCCTTCGGGACACGGAAAGCTCACTGATTGGTCTGAAGAGAACGTTCATAATGCCTACAGACTATACAGGCAGGCACGTAACATGCAGAACATTCTCAGGCAATATTGAGAAATACCCACTAGCATGGGCATATATTGAAACACCTTTCCTCACTGGGAAAGTAAAGTGCGCTGCATTAACAAACCCAGTGTGTGATATAATAATTGGAAATTTACCAGAGGTGAATGATAAACCTCATGACATAACATCTCTGTGTATTGATGATAGTATAACATCACCATCAAATGTCATCATTGATAATGTTACACCACCTAATGAATGTATGGTAGCTAATGTATCACTAAGATCTCATGACATCATTGATAACATTGTTTCATCACCATCTGATATAATTGAATGTGTGAACGCAGTAACTAGATCTACTGCTAGAGTGCAAGATGAAAGTAATCAAACTGAGGCTATACAAATGCTTAGCCCAGTATCACTACCTACTAACACCATGAAGGAGACGTTTGTAACAGCTCAAAAGGCTGACCCTTCATTGTCAAAATATTTTAATCTGATCGGCCAAAAGCCAAAGGTAACCAAGAATGCAAAATGGCATTTTGCTGTGAAAAATGATATCCTCACTAGGTATTATACCAGAGGTGACAACACAACAGAGCAAACTGTTTTGCCAACTAATTATCGTAAGCAAGCCTTACATCTTGCCCATGATATACCTCTTGCAGGGCATATGGCATACGCTAAGACCAGATCAAGATTATTAACACAGTTTCATTGGCCCAAATTTTGCAATGACATTAAACAATATTGCAGAAGTTGTGACACCTGCCAAAAACTGGTAAAAAAAGGTAAACACCCACAGGCAAAGTTACAAGTTACTGACTTAGCCAGTCGACCTTTTGAGAAATTATCTGTCGACATAGTGGGCTCTCTCAATCATACAACAACTAGAGGGAATAAATATATTCTAACTGTCATTGATCAATGTAGCCGCTGGCCGGAAGCTATTCCGCTAAAGAACATAACTGCCAATGATATAATGGAAGTTTTCTTCCATATATTTTCTCGGATAGGATTTCCAGACACTATTCAATCAGATAGGGGCACTCAGTTTATCGCCGCATCTACCCAAGCTTTCACCAAAATGTTGGGAGTGAAGCAATGTTTCAATTCCCCGTACCATCCTCACTCGAAGTGGAATTATAGAAAATTTAACGGCGATTTAAAGCACATGCTTGCAAACGTCACGCAAGAGCACCCCAATAACTGGGATGTATATCTACCAGCTATTCTTTTTGCTTATCGCGAGGTACCACATTCTAGTACCGGTTTCTCTCCTTTTGAACTTATCTATGGTGCCAAACCACGTGGCCCATTAACTATTTATCATCAAATGTTAACTGTCTCCACTCCAGTACTTAAACCCATATCATCATAGGTATATGTTACATCATTGCGTGAAAGAATCATCAAATCTTGTATAATTGCAAAGAATGCATTAAAATTATCTGGTGCTACTTATAGACAGTATGCTGACAAAGGTAACAGGACAATAACGTTGACACCTGGACAGGACGTTCTTCTTCTATTACCTAGTGACAGACACTTATTGACTGATTCTTGGCAGGGACCTTTTAAAGTTACGAGACAGATTTCACCTGTAGACTACGAGATCCAAATAAAAGACAAACACTAAATATTCCACATAAATATGCTAAGACCATATCACAACAGAGACAACGAACAAGACGATACAACAGCTTGTACAGTGATAATAGATCATGAAGATGACGAGGCTAGTGACGAAATTCCAACACCTGCATTAGACACGACAAACTGCTTGAAGGAGATCAAAATCAACCCAAAGTTAACTCAAGCAGAAACAGACAGTTGCAAACAGCTAATACAACAGTACAACACCATCTTCTCTAACAACCCAGGACAAACAGAATTAGTACAGCATCACATCACACTCACGTCAAACACACCCATAAGATGCAGACCATACACCATTCCATTACATTACAAAGAACACCTACATCAGGAGATCATCAACTTAGAGAAAAACAACATCATAAGACGATCTCAATCAGACTTCTCATCTCCAATGGTCATAGTACGCAAAAAGGACAACACGATAAGACTCTGTGTCGACTATAGAAAGCTTAATAAAATAACTCTTCTAGATCTGGAGCCAATGGCAAACTCTGACGATCTACTGACAGAACTGACAGACGCTAGGTTCTTTACGAAGGTAGACATGACTAAAGGATATTGGCAAATAGCGGTAGACGAACAGAGCAGACATCTGACAGCATTTGCCACACCTTGGGGACTGTACGAATGGTGCAAACTTCCATTTGGGCTTGTCAATGCCCCAGCCACATTCGTACGTATGACACGACTTTTACTAGTAGATATACCTAACATAATTTGCTATATAGACGACATCTGTGTTCACACAGAGACGATGACAGACCACATAAAGACATTAGAACAGACATTTGAACGCATTAGACAGCACGGACTGACGGTAAAGCCTGCGAAAGTAGACATAGCCTACCAGGAAATATCCTTCTTGGGGTACAAAATATCCAATGGCTTTGTCACGACAGACGATAACATTGTGTCCAAGATACTAAAACTCTCATTTCCGACTACGAAAAAGCAAGTCAGAAGTTTGTTGGGACTGATAAATTATTACCGGCAGTTCATTCCTGATTTTTCTGAACTGACCGAAGTATTTACTAACTTACTAACAAAAGATAAACCGGAGAAAATTGTAAGCAATGAATGCCTAAAATTTGCATTCCGTAAAGTATTATCTTGTTTTTCTGATAATAGCTTACACAATCCCATCCTGAAATTGCCCAATCTCCATTTACCTTTCAGATTGCGTACAGACGCGAGCTCCGTGGCGGTTGGAGCAGTCTTGTTGCAAGAGCACAATAACATCATTCACCCTGTGTACTTCGTCTCCAGGAAACTGAAACCCAGAGAACGGGCTTGGTCAATACCTCAGTTGGAAGCCCTAGCTTTAGTGGTGGGTATAACTAAATTGTCCAGATTCCTTCTAGGACGCCATTTCATTGTGGAGTCTGACAGCAGCCCGTTGCGATTTGTAAATTCAGGTGTAACTTCAAACCAGATGGTAGCGCCCTGGTCTCTTAAACTCCAAGATTACAGCTTCGAGGTTCGACATATCCCAGGCAGAACCAACACGATTGCCGATCTTTTGTCCCGTTGTCCAACCGACCCAGTAAGCACCAATGTCTGAGTGCAGTGTGTAAAATACACTCAGATTAACACAGCCATTCATCAGTGAATATTTTTTTTTTCATTCACAAAAAGCTGTGTAAAGTCTACTATGTGATGTGATAGGGATTACTCCCAATATATATAGTGTTCTTATTTTACTAAGTAATGTAGTGATTGTTGTGTATAATTGTGTAGTGTGTGGTAGAAAGCGAACTTTATTAATTGTATATATGAAGAAACAAGAACAGTGCCACATTCGCTCAAAAACTTACCGTAAGCGAACTATCCAATTTGACAGTGGTATCTGCGTGTGGAACTTTCCAGTGATATTTTAAATCCGTGTGTGAAAGTGTGACCTAAACATTGACAGCTACACCACTGCAGTCAATCGAAATCCAGAAGGTTTTTACAGTGAAACATCCAACACATGAACGATTAGAACATTGTACATTCCGTAACTACATCAGACCGGAACAAGTGTGTTCTACAAGTTTCAACATCGGCTGTTTAGTGTTCGTGTGTACTTCCGGATTAGTTAGAAATTTAGAGCAAAATTAGCAGACGACAAATAAAAGTTTAAAAAGCTATGACGATTCTAAAATCTTTAGGCATTGTGGCATAACGCAGCCAACATTATTCATTTTATCAACACATGCCGCAAAAAGAGGAAACAACATTAAAAGAAATTGACTTCACAAACGCAATTGGAGATTGGGACTTAAAACTTAACATCGAAACTGGAACTGAACAAGTGACAAATGACGTGGATTCTTAGAAGGATTTCATCAGACCAAGCTCGGAAAACCATTGGATGGGAAAACCACCTGACCCGCCTTCGCGCCAGTGCATAATTAACATATATCACTATTTCATCAGAAATGTTGAGAAGCCCGCACTTTTGTCTGAACTCGCTCCATGGACGGATGTGAGAAGATTGTGTGTCCAAAAATTCAATGGGCAAGGCAAAAGTCTGGATCCGAGGTACGTTTGTTAGCCCTTGATTAGACTAAGAACCCGATGTATCAAGTATCAAGTAACGTAAACCCTTGTTTGTGATGTCAATTGAAATGTATGATTATTAATTAAAACCTCAGAAATGTAAAAATGCTCGACTGTAGATTCTAATGACGCAAAGCCATTCCTGGGCAGAATATTCTCTTCGATGAAACTACAATCTCTGATATTCTTAGAGATAATTATTAACTTTAAGAAGTGCATTACACTATTACATTCTATTCTAAACAACTGTGAGAAGTGATGATTCGAAAGCAATCTTGTGCATTTCACCAGAAACATTGTAAAAGATGCTATCACTGTCTACAGCTGAAATGACAGTTCGTGTACTAGAACAAGTGCCTTGTTCTAAAACAGACTTATCTATGCCTATTTACGATCTAGAAAGCTGAAAGTGAAATCAATCTTTCCTTTCTCCTTTCTCTATAGAATTAATAGGGTTTGGCGAAATAAATATTTATATTTATGTCAAATTTAATTAGATAAGAGCACTTAGGAACTGCAATACATGAGAAAGTTGTGCTTCGCGGAACACCATCACGCGAAGTGAACTTAACTCATTACTCAACATAACTTAAAACACAACACCACTCAACACCACTCATCACCACACAACACAACACTCAACATCACAACAACAACAGGTAATGGAAAAGAGTTATTAGACACAAGAAGAAGAAGAAGTTAATTGGGAAAACACAGAGAATTATTTATACACAGTATAAACACCATTGAGTTGAAGAAATGTTATAGATGTATGTCATTTATTTACATGCATCTTGACACCTTCTCACTCTTGTCATTGTCTCACTGTACACGTTCACTGACCAAGGTCAAATGAAGACTTACATACAGCAAGAACAAGTTGATACAAGGCGTACACAGTGTGATAAACTCTGACCACCCCAAATTAACCCAACACTAGCTTAGAGAGAAAAAGGAGGGGAGGGGAACTAGTTCCTACTTCAGGAATTTAGATTTATTCCGACCTACTTCTTATTATTGTATTGGTAGGAATGTATATATTTATGTGAATACTCATCAGTGATCTTGGTGGCTACATACCAACAACCACCCAACACATCAGCAAACTAACCACCTAAATCAGACCTGAGAGAGGGAAGCCGAGAGAAAGAGATGAACCACAAGTGAGATGGAGGATGACTTCGCTATGAGCAGAGCATGGGGAGGCCTTCAGTGGAGCTATACGGGCAGACCTGAAGTGGAGCCATCAGTCAATGGACCCTGGCTTACCTAATCTTCCAGTCACCAGGTTACATTTTCCTTGGTACACACCACACCCAATTTCAGGAAAATAATAGTTAATTGTTGATGCAACACTATCATACTTACTATGTACAACATCAAAATGTTTACTATGTTTTCACACTTGTTGACATCTCATATATTGATGCGTGTTATTGATTGTCTGGGACAATGGTCCAATGTGCAACTGTTCTATTACTTTGTGTAAATCACAATAGAGATGTATGTACTGACCAGAAGGCTCGGCCAGTCAATAAATGATTAACATGAATTGACCTTCTGTTAATTTGTCAAGTTCAAACCTATCTGTCAACAACTTCTTTGTACATCATGTTGTCAAAATCTAATGTGATTGATTATGTGTTTGATTGTTAAAAGATAAATTAACTCATAATGACTTACTAAAATGGGGAAATAAAAAGACTCTAGACCTATCAACTGCTCAACATCCATGTTTTCTTCATCTAAATCAGGCTGAGAAAATTCTCCTGACTTTCCTCAGATTTGATAAACTAAAAGGGGGCTCCAGAGCTAAAGAATCATTGGAGAAGGGGCAGATTCCCAATTAGTAAATTACCATTCTTACCAGGGCCATAATCTATATCTCCTAGACAATACTTAACAAAACGAGGCCTGCAGATAACTCAAGGTTCATATTCTGGGGTTATTGAAGATAGAAGAGGATGGGGCTCTACATCTTTTGTTAGAGATGGGGCATGCACTACAGTGATCTCCCACTCCCTTCAAAAATATATGACAGGCATCAACAAAGTTGAATACACGAATTGTGTATTTATTTATTTATGTAGTGTAATCTTAGAATCATATCTTGATTAATGTATTTATACTACCGACTTTTTCTCGTTAGTATGAAGAAACATCAAGCGATGACGCTAAGAAATAGAATAATTATTGTAAAATATTATAGTTCATAAATGTTGAAGTTATTCCCCTTTCATTTATTTGTTATTACATCATTACACAAAGAGCCATAATTTGAAATGTATACTGTAATGTGTTGTATATAAATAGCCATGTTGTTGCCGGATTGTTAACACACCAGGAAGCCATCTACTGGGCATGGTAGAGTATTACCGACATTGCAGACCAACACAAGAGCTCCTGGCCAAATGAGGTCAGGGTTTGAGCGTTTAATGCGACTTATGTAAAAGCCGTATTTCGGTCTAGCCAGATGGTTTTTGTTTCAAGAACCATATTATTACGATTTTTTTGGAGGCTGCGAGGTAGATGCTTGGAGCTGGTACTACCGATCTGACTGGGTCAATAATGCAATTGAGGTAATCAGCCATCGAGAGGATGAAACTTGACCAGTGTTAAAGGTTGAACACCACATGTCGTTGAATACAACTTTCATTTCTTATATGTTTCTATGGCAGATGTGTATTTCTATGTATTATGATACCAATGTATATAACAACAGAAGGGTTGACTCTGACAAGGTTAAAATATTAACCCAGTATGTACATATATTATACATGAAAGATGACATCTTTCATGAAGTTGCCGGGGGAGCATGTCAGAGTTTAGAATAGTGCAGTGATGCAGTGACATCGTTACTCCCGCCAGGCGACTTAGTCCCCAGCAGGGATGCAGTAACTTCGTTACGCCGCCAGGCGAGTAGTAGTTACCTGCCTGCAAGGTTGCTGGCTGACGAGACGGCCAGCGGTCAGGCAAGGACGACGCAAGATGCACGAATGCCTCGTGAAGCCACTTCAGGTGGGAGGCAAGTTGCGAGCTATAGGCAGACAGCTCTGGGACGTGGACTCGACTGGACGCAAGATGAGAGAAAGGCGTTTTGTGGTTTCTGTGCCTGAAAGTCGAGTGTCTGGACATCTTGAGAGATAGACTGTGAGCTGTATTGTGTATGTAAGTGTATTGAAGTGTCAAGTATATCTTGTAGTGATCATCGTACTGTATATGATCTGTAAATAAATCCATTGAACGTTGTGTCGTTGAGTCTCAAGCCAAATCACGTTGTACTTGTACTGTCTCACATGTGTTAGGTTAGCGAGCCCAGACAGTATGTATGGGCAGGTGTATGTTAGACTTGGTCTATACGGCATAGTTGTTGGTATGTATGGACAGGTGTATGTTAGACTTGGTCTCTACGGTATAGTTGTTGGTATGTATGGGCAGGTGTATGTTAGACTTGGTCTCTACGGCATAGTTGTTGGTATGTATGGGCAGGTGTATGTTAGACTTGGTCTCTACGGCATAGTTGTTGGTATGTATGGGCAGGTGTATGTTAGACTTGGTCTCTACGGCATAGTTGTTGGTATGTATAGGCAGGTGTATGTTAGACTTGGTCTCTACGATATAGTTGTTGGTATGTATGGGCAGGTGTATGTTAGACTTGGTCTCTACGGCATAGTTGTTGGTATGTATAGGCAGGTGTATGTTAGACTTGGTCTCTACGGCATAGTTGTTGGTATCTATAGGCAGGTGTATGTTAGACTTGGTGTATACGGCATAGTTGTTGGTATGTATGGGCAGGTGTATGTTAGACTTGGTCTCTACGGCATAGTTGTTGGTGTGTATGGGCAGGTGTATGTTAGACTTGGTCTCTACGGCATAGTTGTTGGTATGTATAGGCAGGTGTATGTTAGACTTGGTCTCTACGGCATAGTTGTTGGTATGTTCAGGCAGGTGTATGTTAGACTTGGTCTCTACGGCATAGTTGTTGGTATGTATAGGCAGGTGTATGTTAGACTTGGTCTATACGGCATATTTGTTGGTATGTATAGGCAGGTGTATGTTAGACTTGGTCTCTACGGCATCGTTGTTGGTATGTATAGGCAGGTGTATGTTAGACTTGGTCTCTACGGCATAGTTGTTGGTATGTATAGGCAGGTGTATGTTAGACTTGGTCTCTACGGCATAGTTGTTGGTATGTATGGGCAGGTGTATGTTAGACTTGGTCTCTACGGCATAGTTGTTGGTATGTATGGGCAGGTGTATGTTAGACTTGGTCTATACGGCATAGTTGTTGGTATGTATAGGCAGGTGTATGTCAGACTTGGTCTCTACGGCATAGTTGTTGGTATGTATAGGCAGGTGTATGTTAGACTTGGTCTCTACGGCATAGTTGTTGGTATGTATGGGCAGGTGTATGTTAGACTTGGTCTATACGAGTGTTTCCTAACCTTTTTTGTGCTATGCCCCACTTAAGCCTTTCTAAAATTCTTGACTCATCATTTTGCATTTCTGCGAGTTCTTCTTGATACTGCGTATTTGAAATATCAGACAAATCTACTAACATTGGCTGCATCATCCATTTGGGAAATCAATTTGTTTCAAATCAGAAAAACTTCCTTTTAAATCAGTCGATAAAATTTTCAGATGATCGACAATAACATAAATGGTGGTACCTGTCACTTCACATTTTTGGAGCCAATGAAACTTTTTAAATTTTTGTTGTAAATATATGTCTGACATAGTTCAATAAATGTTATGAAACCAAATATCTTCGCTTTTGCACCAACAAGAGTTTTATTTGTTCCTTGAAGTTGTTTATTTAATATATTTAGTTTTTCAAAGATATCGGCTAAATAACTCACAAAGGCCTTACCATCGACCGTTAACAGATTTTCATTTCAGGTTTCTCGCTTACAAAATCAATAAAGGAGTATCAAATAGTTCCATAAATGTTTTCAAGCAGTTCCCTTTCGAGAGCCATCTTACTTCGGTTTGAAGTATAAGTCTCACATGGTCTTCATTTTGGTCTTCAGAAAATAACTTGAAGAGTCGTTCACATTTGGCACTAGCTTTAATAGCATTGATACACTTTATAACTAAATTTAGTTTCATTTAGAACAGGCGAAATGTTTTTAGCTTCCAGGTTTTCCCTGTGAATAACACAATGCACAAGAAGAATTTCTGGATTCTCATCTTTCATCAATTTTTAGCAACCATGTTTCTTGCACATCATATTAGAAGCAACATTTGCAGTACACGATGTTATATATTTCATTGGTATATTATTGACATCTAAGTAACTTTTAAAGTTATTATGCCTTTTTAAAGCACAAACTATCGTCTGTCAAGACGGCAAGGTGCCAATGAAAAAGTAACTTTTTAGCTTAGTATATATATATATATATATATATATCTTTGGAGGTAGTTGTGCTTTCTAATGATTTACAGAACAACATTTCGTCAGCAAAATCAGCTTTATCAATAGATCTTACGGTCTCACTCTCTCTCAAAGTTGATTCATCCATTTGCACCGAGAATTTTCTTGTTTTCAGCTTTTCAACAAATTGTATTTCAATATCCTCACTCATTTCGTCTATTCTTCTGATAACAGTAATGTTAATTAATGATATAGCTTTAATGTCTTTGTCATCTTTTTCCAGAACCGTTCTAAGAAATGCTGTATTGATGGTTTGATTAAATTCTCCTCTTTAGTATGAATTTTCCCATATTTAGCGATGAGTAATGAAATTTGATAACTAGCCTCAAGAGTACGATTGATAGTTGCATTATGAGCAGTAAATAGAGACTTTAATGTTACTCTTTTTCCAAAATGTTTTTTTAAAGTTTGAAAGTAATTCAAATCTGAGTTAATATGAGCATTATGTTTCGCCTTCAAATGTGCCTCAAGATGACCTCGTTTCATTGATTCGTTAATCAAGCATTGTTGGCATAAAAGACAAAAAGGAAACCGTTCATCGTGGACAGCGGGTATGAAACCAAATTTTAAATATCCCTCCGAATACCGACAATTTTTTTTCTTGTTTGCACCACTCATTTCACTATGGGCTGAAAAAATAAATAAATATAAGATCAATTAAAAAGTAAAAAACAAACAAACAAACAAAAACAATATGAACTGGAGTAAACTTTGGCTGAAAATGCATATTTAAATATGTTTGGCACATTTAGCCCACCGCAAAAAAAAAAAAAAAACTTTCTCATTTGACAAATTTTTATAGAAAATTATGCTTCTAAAACTGAAATTAATAAAAATTACCAATTGAATTTACATACAATTTATATATCACTTATATTTATACAATGTATATATTTTTAAAAAGCAACGAGACTTTTACAATAATTTAACGGACGCTTATTTCAAATTAATACCAACGGTGAATGCTGAGCGTTACTGGGAAACTGCAGAAACTGAGATCCCGGCAAAAAGCATTTCGCGCCATTCAGAACAAATAGCGCGAAAGGCTTAGTGCCGGCCCTGTATAACCAATAGTTCAACTCTAACGTCTAACAATGAAATCACGGCTACTAACATGGCGGACAGATCTTACTTATACTGGACGTTTACCCAGCTCATTAGCCACTGAGAGTCGCCATACGGTTAACTTGAACTATGGACGAGTCCATTTTCGAATTGCCCCCCCCCCCCCCCCGTAAACAATCGAATTGCCCCCTTGTGGGGCGTGGGCCCCACGTTATGAAACACTGTTTTAAACTGTCAAAATAATAAATATTGTTGTAACTGTATATTTACATATTTTAAATCAGGGCAAAACGGAGCAACACGTTTTATAAAAGTTTATTTTTTTTTCCATATCCTTTTACAGGACATCGCTGTCAACATCAGCATCTTTCAGCTGATTGTTGATTTCTTGGCAAGATTAAGCTCAGTAGTTTGCCATTGCTTTCTGAGCGACCGGCTCAATACCTCGTAAGTTACCGAAGCGGAAAGAACCGCTACCGATTCTTGTGCAACGTCACGTTACTTACGAGAGTATACGAGATCACGGAGAAAGTCGTGTAACCTCTTGACCAGCGAGGCCGGCTTATAAAAGTTACTGGCCATAAATACTAGCCGCCCATTCGACCCAACGCTCTACCTAGAAGCATATCATCAAGAAACAGTGCAGAAGATGGCTCGCACTACAACCACCACGAAGCGACATACAATCTATGCAACCGGAAAGAAAAAAAGGAGGGGTGAGGAAGACTTTAAATAAAAAAATATAGTAGGACTACTGATCCTGTGGCGACACATCTACACCAACCGAAGCAGTTCCCAACTCCAACAAACCGACACCAGAAATTACAGCAGCCTAGAAGCCATACAAAGCATCAAAGAGAAGCAGTCAAGCAGCTAGCTCACAGAAGGCGCCCTTAACAGGAGGACAACACAACTGAGGGATTAGCAGGAAAAACTCAGTCTGCTGGAGAACGAGCTGGGAAAACACAGCATAGACCAGCTGCACGAGACACTGAATAAAATCATGGCTTCCATAAACAAAACGGTGACAATTACAGCACTATTCCGAAAGCTCCACCAAGACGAGAAAGCCGACATCAAGCTACCTCATAGTATTAGTTGAAGCCAACGGGGACCGCATCATTAAACGATGGGTCATAAAAAGAGTCATGACACATCTCACCAATGAGCAAATCAGGGAGATGATATCGAGAGAAATCTCGACCCTCAAGATCACTGGTGCTGAAAGAATCCTCGGAGGATAGATCCATGCCACAGATCATCAGATGTGACCAGAAAGAGCAAGCCCGAGAGCACTACATTACAAGAGTGCTGCAGCATTCCAGGTACCAGAAGTTTTGGCACACCCGTGCAAACTGTAAAATTGTGCCTCCAGATACTACTCCGGGCCACACTGTATAACCAGTGCCCTGACGCCAAGACCGACATCAATTTCAGGAGGCCCGACGCTAACAGAAAGTGTGCCAACTGTCACGGCAACAACGGCGCTAGATATCTCGGCTGCTACCAGACACCAAGATAGCAAGGAAGCGAGTAAACTAGCCGTAAAACCAAACTTACCTAATAAAGAGGCCATGAGGCAGTACGAGGCGACTATCCGTCGAACGAAAACAGACAAAGCACAGTTGGAGGGTCAACTGAAGGGCTTAAAGTCAAAAGTGATCAACATGAGGCAAAGAAGCGATGACGCACAAGAAACGCAAATATCAGCGGTTCAGCGCATCCTGGACGAACCAAAGCTCGCTCAGCAGAAGATCGGGCGGGATGTGGCTCGAATAGCTGCAATCAAGACGGAGAAAGATGAAGACAAAAATTCAAGACGAAAGAGCACAGAAAGAACGGCTCAAGAAACAGACGAAGAATTAAACACCACTAACAGAGGGCACAAAGAGCAAGTCCCAGATAGAAGATGAAGTAACAGAAGAGTAGAAACAGAAAGTGAAAACGAAAGTTACCATGAACGCACGGTGACTAGGACAAGAGACCACGCTCCACCAGGATGGAGAGTCCAAGACACGAGGTATGAAAGATGTGATAGACCAGTAAGGTACAAGATAGACCAAGACACGAGGTATGAAAGAAGTGATAGACCAGTAAGGTACAAGATAGACCAAGACACGAGGTATGAAAGAAGTGATAGATCAGTAAGGTACAAGATAGACCAAGACACGAGGTATGAAAGAAGTGATAGATCAGTAAGGTACAACGATAGACCAAGACACGAGGTATGAAAGAAGTGATAGATCAGTAAGGTACAAGATAGACCAAGACACGAGGTATGAAAGAAGTGATAGATCAGTAAGGTACAAGATAGACCAAGACACGAGGTATGAAAGAAGTGATAGATCAGTAAGGTACAAGATAGACCAAGACACGAGGTATGAAAGAAGTGATAGACCAGTAAGGTACAAGATAGACCAAGACACGAGGTATGAAAGAAGTGATAGATCAGTAAGGTACAAGATAGACCAAGACACGAGGTATGAAAGAAGTGATAGATCAGTAAGGTACAAGATAGACCAAGACACGAGGTATGAAAGAAGTGATAGATCAGTAAGGTACAAGATAGACCAAGACACGAGGTATGAAAGAAGTGATAGATCAGTAAGGTACAAGATAGACCAAGACACGAGGTATGAAAGAAGTGATAGACCAGTAAGGTACAAGATAGACCAAGACACGAGGTATGAAAGAAGTGATAGACCAGTAAGGTACAACGATAGACCAAGACACGAGGTATGAAAGAAGTGATAGACCAGTAAGGTACAACGATAGACCAAGACACGAGGTATGAAAGAAGTGATAGACATCTAAGGTACAAGATAGACCAAGACACGAGGTATGAAAGAAGTGATAGACATCTAAGGTACAAGATAGACCAAGACACGAGGTATGAAAGAAGTGATAGATCAGTAAGGTACAAGATAGACCAAGACACGAGGTATGAAAGAAGTGATAGACATCTAAGGTACAACGATAGACCAAGACACGAGGTATGAAAGAAGTGATAGACCACTAAGGTACAACGATAGACCAAGACACGAGGTATGAAAGAAGTGATAGACTAGTAAGGTACAACGATAGACCAAGACGCTGGAGAGACAGGTGGGGTCTCAAACGGGACGACTACCGATGATCCACTCCCTGAGAAAAAAGAACACCATGAGTCTGGTGGGAATTGAACAACATCAGGCCTTACAAGTGACGACACTGACCAGACAAGATGAGAAACAGCAACAAAGAGAAACATACACCAAGGCAGAAAACACCTATAATCCAGGAAGCGAAACACGCAGCTCTATTTTCGCAAGTAGAAAGGAACACATGATAAGGGCGCCAATTATAACTATCCGAGAAATCGACAGTTGAACGGGGCCTTTTTCTACACCATAGAAAACTGGCCCCCGGGAAGGTTAACCCGGTCAACAAATACCTGCAGAAGTCGGATGTGTCGCCCTAACGGCGCAAGAACGCAGCTCTGCTGTAAACAGGCACAACGCAATCACGTCCGAAAAAAAAACAACTCCGGATGAACGCAGCAGAAGAAGAAGAAGAATACTGGCCACCCTTCAGAAACACTTACCAGTATCGACTCCTAAATTGTCGCCTTTCGTCACAATCGCCTAAAATATTGGTTCTATGTAGTAGTCTCCCGTCACAATCGTCTAAAATATCGGTTCTATGCAGAAGTCTCCCGTCATAAATGTCTAAAATATCGGTTCTATGTAGTAGTCTCCCGTCACAGTCGCCTAAAATATCGGTTCTATGTAGTAGTCTCCCGTCACAATCGCCTAAAATATCGGTTCTATGAAGTAGTCTTCCGTCACAATCGCCTAAAATATCGGTTCTATGTAGTAGTCTCCCGTCACAATCGCCTAAAATATCGGTTCTATGTAGTAGTCTCCCGTCACAGTCGCCTAAAGTATCGGTTCTATATAGTAGTCTCCCGTCACAGTTGCCTAAATTATCGGTTATATGTATTAGTCTCTCGTCACAGTCGCCTAAAATATAGGTTATATGTATTAGTCTCCCGTCACAGTCGACTAAAATATAGGTTATATGTATTAGTCTCCCGTCACAGTCGACTAAAAATATCGTTCCTATGTAGTAGACTTCGTCACCTAAAAATATCGGCCTTCAATATTGGAGTATGAGCTAATAAATATCTCACCTGTTGTAGCACACAGTTGGCGTCCCTGATCCTCTGTTTGTAGTCCTCCAGACTGAGGTCCATATCTTGTAGCTTCTCTGCTTGTGCCTGTACCTGCTCCATCAACACAGACACCTAGGATATTCACGAAGAGCATTAAATCATTGCAGTACCAACTAAGTTACCATCGGTGTATTGATTACTCCAAAAATAAATAGATATATAATTTTTGTCGAAATTACTTCTATTCTGACAGTTATTAGCTGATTCAGTGCCGAATGATAATATATCATCGCCACAAATGACCTCACATTTGGGCAGGACGATATATTACCATACTAGGGTGATCGCGTTATTTGTTTTGTTTCGTGGCATCTTCCACCATTTCCAATGTTCAGCAAAAGGACATTGACCTTATATTACTTGTTCATTTTATTGTCTACCATGTTTTGACCAAAACTTAAATATTTGTTTGGCACTGAATCGCTTAAAGGAACATACAGCCAACGAACTGAACTATTTCTATACTTGATAGCAAGTAAATGAACCGCTAGCTTCCAAAATGTCATTTGACCTTCTTCTTAGGCAATAATGATGTCATTTTAACTCACATAAACTGAAATATGCACTACTGCTAAGACACATTATCTTGGAACAGAAAGAGTTAAATTCCCAATAAGCAGCCGTGGAGTAACTGGCGGTAGGCACAGAGGGCGAGGCGGGATCTCAGGGTGGGACCTGAGTTCCATAGAAAATACCTCATATGCTCGGAGACGTGCCTGTCAAGCGCGTCAGGGGGGCTCTAACACCCCCCCCCCCCTCCTGGGTAGGCGGAACCCATTAGCTTCGGACAGCAGTCCATCTAGGAGACGGAAAACTCTAAATATAAACCCCCAAGTTCAAGGTGGACCAGCGTGCTGAGGAACTGGATGGCCATGGGTAAACTGGTCGTGAACGTTGGACGTCTGGCACACGTGTGGGACGGCACCAGGCGTATGGACTCCTGCGGGATATCCCCTGCCTCTTCCCTACCAAGCAGGCAATTCTAGGGCGACCGGTTATTTCCTGCAGTATCCAAACTTTGCTTATGGAATTAATTCAACACGGAAATCGTCGTCAGAGCTACGGAGCACGTGCTCTGCACTTGACACATCTTTCAGAGGCTAGCGAAGAGAGAGAGAGAGAGAGAGAGAGAGAGAGAGAGAGAGAGAGAGAGAGAGAGAGAGGAGGAGGAGGAGGAGGAGGAGACGAGGAAATGGTGTGAGAAGAAGGCATAGAAATAGGAGTGCAGGCGCCAGGAGAACAAGACGAAAAGTGGAGAGACTAGGTTTTAAAATTGTAGGAGTGGGATACTGGAATTGTCGTAGTGCCAGGCAGAGAGGTCCTGTATTGGAGAGGCTAATATATGATTTTGATGTCCTCATGCTCCAGGAGGTAAATACAGACAAATACCATTGCCCTGGGTGCGCCAGTTATATAAACCCTACTGGGCAGAAGAGACATGGGCAAGGTCTGCTGGTGAAGGAAGGAGTGAAGCATGTGGCACTTGACTTGAGCCAGTGGAATCACAGTGCAAGAGAAGTCCAGGGTATACAAATGGAGATTGGTGGCTTGAGTTGGAACATCATAAATGTATATGCCATAGTGGACTGTTTTTTCAGAAAGGAACATTGGGACTGGCTTAAGGAATTGGAGGAATTACCAGGTGAAGGCTACTCATATGTGGAGACTTCAATGCGAGGAACAGAGATTGGGACAGTAGTGGAGAAAATCGACAGGGAATTGCCCTTGCTGATGCCATGGTGGACTCCGATGTGGTCTGCAGAAATGATGGTAGGCCGACTAGAATGGCAATGAGGTATGGCGATGCAAACACAGCTATTGACATGGAACTTGTCTCCCAGTCATCAGTTCTTGATGTAAAGTAAAGTTTTGAATGACCATGGGAGTGATCACATGCCATGCTCAGTCCTGATCTCTAAGTCCAGGAAAGTTAAGGCTGGGAGAGCGCGCAAGACCTTCCGGTGTGAGTGGACCGATAACCTTCTTGGACGCCTCAGACAGGGGGCTTGCGACAAGACTGTTAAAACTCCTTTATTGCATCCCCCATGGTTGACCCCAGAAGAGAGCTGCAGTGAAGCAGCTAAGGAAAGTGCGACAGACACCCCGAAGCTCACGAGAGGAAGTGGACACAGCGGAAAATGTCAAGAAAGACAAGGTGGAGGTTTTCAAGTGCTGTGCTGCAGAGGCCAAAAACGCAAAATGGGAATGTTTCATGAAGGAGATTGGAGGTGATAAAACACTGCGAAAATTCTGGAAACTGCACAGACAAATGCAAAGAAAAGATCGGCCTATGACAGTGCGAACAGTTTATAGAGATGATGGTGTGCGCGTGACAACGGACAAAGAGAAAGGGGAGGGTTTCTCCAGAGATTTTTAGTGCAGACCAATCATAATGATGCGGACACCAGGGATGCAGTTAGAGAGGAATTATCTGGCACCATGAAGAATATGCATTATGAAGACATCATACGGGTTGAAGATGTTAAACATATTTTGATAAAGGCAAAATACACGGCACCAGGGCCCGATGGGGTTAGGTATGGCCACATGAAGGCTTTGAGCGATGCAGACCTGAAGGAGATGACCGACTGCTTTAACCAGAGCATTAGGACAGCGTCAGTACCGCACGATTGGGTGCACTGCTATCTCATCCCTCTCCCAAAACCATTCAAGGATCATTCACAGCTTAGCGGCTTTAGGACCATCACCTTTCAAAATATATTTGAGAAGATTCTAGAGAAGATAGTCGCTGTCAAGCTGCAAGAGTTTTTGGAAAGGGGGAAGCTTCTTCCAAGAGGTCTGGGGAGCTACATGCCAGGAAAATATACCTGGTCAAATGCAGCCACTTTTGCCTTTGATGTTTATGAGGCGTTCCAGTGTAGACAGGAAACGATGGCGGTACCGCTTGATCTCGAGGATGCATACAATAGAGTTAGATATGATATTTTGATGACCGCACTGATGAAGAAGGAGGTCAATCCCTGGTTGGTGAACTGGATAGCAGCCGTCCTGCATTCTCATCGGGTTGCTTCTCCGTCTGGGAGCATGGTCCTCAGAGCCACATATTTTAACCCCAGGATTGCCACAGGGATCTGCAATCTCACCGGTGCCTTTTAACGTGTATACGAGCAAGATTGCTAACCTAGAAGCACCAGGGGTTTGAAGGATACTAACATTTGCAGATGATATTCTTGCATACAGGAAGGGGAGAGATAGGGATCAAACAGCCCAGGGGCTACAGGCGACAGTAGACAAAGTGATTGACTGGTGCACTGAAATGAGCGCTGTCATCCACCCGGAAAAGGCTGCTGTTTTGTGGTGCTCTCTGAACAACAGGATTGTGAGAGCTGATGTCCCAAGCCTCACGATAGATGGTAGAAGCGTCAACAGAGAGAACAAACTGAAGTATCTGGGAATCACATTTGACAGGAGCATGTCCTTCAAGGACCATGTGGAAACGGTTTTTACAAGGCCTCAAAAGGGACTCAATGCACTTAAAACTATGGCTGCAATGGACACAGAGCAGAGAATGCGTTTCACACTATACCAGCACTTAATCCTCTCAGTGATTGATTATGCACGAGGACTGCTCGCTGTCTCAAAGAGTCAGCTGGTGAAATTAGAGAGCATACAGAACGTAGCTATGCGATTTATTCTGGGATGCACCAGAGACACCCCAGTAGTGTGTATGAGTTACATCCTTGTCTGCCGACTGTTGCTGGTAGCTCAAGGTGATGCAGCGAAGGCATACCTCAGAGTAGCTGCAGACACAGATTACCCTTTGCATGAGGCGCTGGACGCCGTTAAGGGTCAGCGACTGATAAGAGGGAAATCGTGGATTGCTCAGGCGGAGGATACGATCAGACAGGTGTGCCCCTTGGAGAACATTAGGCGAGGATAGGAGTGGTCAGAGTGCCAGCGGAGCAGTCAGACGTGTGCAGAGTTATAATCACATTGAGCCGGGAGTGCAGGGAGTGGCCAGCAGGGGCCATGGAAGTGGAAATCCAGCAACTAATTCAGGATAATGCTCGCCCGGGTGATGTGATTATCTACACAGATGGGTCGCGTTAAGAGGTAGGAGAAGTGCCTGGGGGTTCTTAGCAAAAGCTAATGGTCGACGTTTGGTGCAGGAGAACCTGGCATATGATACCACAACATCTAGCTTAAGAATGGAGGTGGAGGCGGACAGTGCAGCTTTCCGCTGGATGGAGAATACGATACACACACACACATCGGGATTGTAACTGACTCAGAAAGTATGCTGAGGAAGGTGAGGACAGGCAAGCTTCGGGCAGAGTGGCTTTGCTTGGCTTCGGAGGTCACGGGTAGGAAGCATCGCCTGGATCTTTTCTCCGGGGCATGCCGGTGTGCTGGGGAATGAACAGGCGGACAGATTGGCTGGCTCTGCAAAATTTGGTGGAGTATTGATGCATGACAAGGCAGACGTGGTTGCGGCCTTGTGGAAGCACGTGTACACCTCGGATGAGCAAATGGATCACCATGGTCTGGCAAGAATGAAACAGCGAGGGGTGACGAGGGGATCTGGCCGACGCTCGACGCTCAGAGAAACGGCGAGACGGACATATAACCAGATTGCTACTGGTACTATTGGTGTTGGAACTCTTCGCTGGCTGCTGAGGATGGGGACGGAGCGCTTATGGGAATGCCCCGAATGTTGTGATGTCGGTTCCTAAACCAATCAATCAGTTAATCATAACATAATACACGAAACGTATTTTTCGGAAGCTAAAGCTTGCTTTCTATTCATTCACAGAAATATCACCCCAGTTGTTAACTACAGATGTCCATTTTTGTGTTATCTGGTGCATTCTTTAGTCTCTACTTCCTTCTACTTACCTCCATTTGCGACAAACAATAGGTTTTGTGTTTATTTATGAACTGTTTATATTATTTCGTACTGTTGAATAAAAAATACCACAATATGATTTTGATATTTAAGTATCATCAACTAACACAAACTCCAATACACAAACATACCCATTCACATATATACACTTAGTATAAACACAGTATCTCATTTGTCAATCGTCCTAGAACAAGACAATCTCCTCATTTGAAAGTGGCTGAATAAATTCACTGTGCTTACCATATTTGGGTTGCACCATATTTCTGTCTATTGTATTCTCTTATTTGTTTACCTGGCACTTTGTATGAGTAACAATCGTGACATTTAAATACATTCATTTGGCAATAGACATAAGGCAGGTGAAACTGACCTGTAAGCTTAACGTGTGATTGTCATCTTCAAGGCTCCTAATTACATTGTCTATCTGAGGTGGTAATCCAGGGCTGACCTGGAAAATAACAATTAGACATGGACTTTCGGCAGCCACAACACTAGATATCAATAGAAATGATGTGGTGACTTAGGGCAGAACAGAGCATCAGGCATTGCTACACAGTACACGGGAACAAAGATGCCTGTTCACATACACACAAGGAAGGCGGGGAGTTGTTTTAATACTTTATCTAGGCTACCAGGCTGACCCGTCTTACATTGGCACGGGGCATATTCTGGGAAGACCAGGCTGCGATGTAATATTAACCCACCACCCATACTTCCTTTACTTTTAAAATAAACACTGGCGTGGGCCACTGAGGTTGCGATAGATGCCCGTGGATACACACACGCATGGGATAGATGGGCTCAGCAGGAGGAAGAGAAACCGCAAGGCATAAGAACAGTTATTCAGGGAACCAGTCCAGTATGTGAGAGATTTGTTAATTCATTCATAAGCTGGCGTCTCAGCATTCGAGAGAGAGGAGCTAGAAACGCATCCGATGTAGCGTACTTATATTAACAGTGAGAGGGTCCATTTAATGGGGTGGAAGGCCTGTCGCTGCCAGACAAACCAACTATTGATTTTAACATTAATTCGCGTGGACAATGTAGGATGTTTCTCATGAAGGCTTTCTTGAACGACACGATAAGCATGGCACCAGAGGAGAGCCTCGACCACACCGTGCTCCTACGACTAGCTCAATTGATGGGCTGGTACAGAGGAGAGCCTCGACCACACCGTACTCCCACGACTAGCTCAACTGATGGGCTGGTACAGGATGAACTACACAGTCAATGAGTCTGTCCATGTGAATGGGAAGATGGTGGCAATCGCTTTTTTTTGTGGCAAGTTAGAACATCCAATAGTGACAGAGAAAACCGTCAAAATTCTCGGCCGAGCTTACAATGTCTAGCAGACAGACAAGGATATAGTAATGCGTATATGCCAGACAACAGAAAACGGTCTGCGTTTTTCACAAAAGGCAGAATTGATAAGAACATTCAGTCTGATATCCCCAATTCATCCTGGTCCCGAAAATACCGTGGCTCCTGTTGATTTACGAGAGTAGGATGAGCGTGGTAGAGACGATGGAGAGGAAGATCAGCACAGCAATCAGGAAGTGACAAGAATCGCTGCCAGGTCCTTCGGATGTAGCTCTGTACTACGGAACGCAAAGTTCATGTCATCCATCAAGTTCGTCACTGAAATATGAACAGTCTGAAAAGTCAGGGATGATGGAACCAGACCAAAAGAGTTCCTACCTGCGTTACGAGCATGAATTAAATGGAAAGTTAGCAGAGCTATCGATTATGACCAGGAGTCGCTGAATCTAAAGAATCTGGAGAGATATACTAGTAGCAGAAACAAGATATCGCCTATTGGTGGTCCACGGCGTCGGCTAGGGAGCGCATAGGCATGGTGGTCCATGGAATCTGTGACGGAGAGAACGACATGTGAATGCACTAGGCTGTGCAACAACGAGGCCTGTTGGTATCAGGGAAATGGGCCTTACAATGGTCCTTGGCATGAAATGACATATGACACATGGCATCCTCGCAACTAAGCTTTACTGATAGATAACTCTACGGTGGTCTCTCACCAGCTTCCAACCTGACCAATTTGGTAAACTGCATTGATGCGGGATTACTTTGTGTGGAAGTCTCTCTCTCTCTCTCTCTCTCTCTCTCTCTCACACACACACACGCGCGCGCGCGCGCACACACACACACATTCACACACATCACACGTATATACACACACCACACACGTACACACATGCATACACCACACACACACACACACACACACACACACACACACACGCACGCACACGCACACACTTACACACACACACACATGTATAAATGTCTACACTCTTCTCTTTTGTTTTAGTGGAAGACAAGATTGCAATTAGCACACACAAAAACATATGTATGTGTATATTTGTTTCCTTTAATCTTTTAAACCTTATATACGTAGACACGTTATACAGCTAAAGCCCATGGATACACAATGAAGATTAAGATAAAAGTAATGGGAAATGCAAACAATAACAATGATAAATTGTCGACAGTTAAGAAGGTAAACAAAACACAACTGACAAAAACAACAAATTCTGACAACATTACCCAGCAAAACGACACAAGAGTGACGGGAACAAAATGTCGGAACAGCCATAATTCCTGCTCCCACGCTCTTGACCCCACTCGCTACTTCGTGATGTATTCGCGTGTGGCAACACGTGACACTTGCTGATGATTTAAGCATCCCTAGTAATGCTCGCTTACACAACAGTGAGGATTTCTCACAACAGTGAGGATTTCTCACAACAGTGAGGATTTCTTTTGAAACTGTGAGACCACGGTGTCTATCCAAGCCTCGTAACGTCGGCTTACATTGGCACCTTTCCTGTCTTGACAGACGATAGTTTGGTACATTGTGCTTCAAAAAGGCTTAATAACTACGACCCATGGCGGTGGCGAGTGTGGCTGGTAAGGCCAATTCTTGCTGCAAATGTTTGCCCACAGTAGGTGCATGTGAAAACATGGTCATTTCCACCATTGTGCACCATCTTACGTCTCTCACGCTCTGTGTGTGCTTTATCTGCAATCATTTTCTCTTTTGTCTTTATTCCATTTCTGATGTTTGCCCTCCATGAAACACGTTCAGCGGCGACTTGCTCCCAATGTGCATTATCTATGTCTGTATCAATCATGTCCCGCTTACACACATCTTTGTACCGTAGTAGAGGCCGACCTTGAGATCTCCTACCCGTCTGTAATTCACCAAAAAAGATGTCCTTTGGTATTCTACCATCATCCATCCTCCTAACATGTCCTATCCATCTAAGTCTACGAAGACTGAGCATGGAATACACCGTCACACAACCTGATCTTTCCAATACTTCAGTATTTGTGATTTTGTCTTGCCACTTAATACCAAGTATTCTTCGCAGACACCGCATATGAAAGCTGTTTAAACGTTTCTCTTGGCGTGAGTAAGTTGTCCAGGTTTCACTGCCATAAAGAAAAGTACGAAGGACACAGGCTTGGTAGACGAGGACTTTTGTTTTGGCAGTAAGCTTCCTGTTCTCCCACACTCTTTTTGCTAACATGTTCATTGTTGTTGCTGCCTTGCCAATCCTGATGTTGATTTCCTGATCGAGGGATAATTTGCTATTTACCTCTGATCATAGATATGTAAAATGGTCTACTATCTCCAGTTCGGCGTCGTCAATAAAGATTGATGGTACACCATGTGCACCTTGTGACATAATCTGTGTCTTCTTTTTGTTAATTGTTAAACTAAATTCAGAACAAGCATTGGAGAATGCAGATAGCAGATGTTGTAATTCTTCCTCAGAGTGGGTCGTAATCGCAGCATCATCCGCAAAAAGCAACTCTCTGATTAGTACCCTCCTAATTTTGGTCTTGACCTTCAATCTCTGAGCATTATAGAGGCCACCATCTGAGCGTGAGTGAATGTATATACCGTCATCCTGATCACGAAAGGCATATTTTAGTAGAAGTGAAAAGTATATTCCAAAGAGGGTGGGAGCTAGTACACAACCTTGCTTAACTCCACTCTTGATTTCAAACTCTTCAGAAGTTGAACCATCAAACTTCATTATACCCTTCATGCCTGTGTAGAACGATTCCACAATGGACAGAAGAGTTGGTGGGCAGCCAATCTTCTTTAGTGCTTTGAACAGACCTTCACGACTGACCAAATCGAATGCCTTTGTGAGGTCGATGAAGGCAATAAACAGTAGCTGATTTTGTTCCCGGCATTTTTCTTGTATCTGTCGCAATGAGAATATCATATCAATGGTAGACCGATTCTGACGGAAGCCGCACTGTGATTCGGGGTAGACTTGATCTCCCAGGACTTGAAGTCTGCGCAGGACAATTCTGGCAAATACTTTCCCAACAATACACAGAAGTGAGATACCCCTATAGTTGTTACAGTCGCTCCGATCGCCCTTGTTCTTGTAAAGCGTTATGATGATTGAATCTTTGAAATCATGTGGGACTTGTCCTTCTCGCCAGCATAGCTCTATTAGCTGGTGGATCTGTAGAGCGAGTGTGTCTTGCCCACTCCTGATTACCTCTATTGGAATCCCATCCCTACCTGGAACCTTGCCAGATGCAAGCTCATTTATAGCACACTTAACTTCTGTTATGGTGGGAAGTGTGTCCAGGTGGTCAAGAGTTGGCAGGTCCTCTATGGCGTTGAGGGCATCATCCGCTAGCTTGGTCTCTGACATAAGCCTGGGTCATTGACATTGAGTTGAGTGACCGGGCATGAGGAAGAATGGAGATGAGAGTGGGAGACAGTAAAGTGACTGACCTGGCTATGAGAAAACAGCCAGTCCTGAGAAATAAAATAATGGGAAGGGTGAGTGTGACCCCAGGGGGATGGGGGAAGGACAGTTTAGTTTTGTGTGAAGTCAAGGGACTTCAGGACAGTTGATGTGTAGATGCCGAACTGATCGGTAGTCTAAGGAGAAGCGGAGTTAGAGATCTCCGTGTTGTGTTGTTCTCCGAGTTGTGAAGACAGGCCTAAGCCCAGAGTGGGTTGCATAGTTGAGCAGTGGCTCCAACCCAATGTGTGGGTTGTATTGTGGAAGATCCAGCCGTGGATAGTAGCTGGATGACCTGTCTTATGGATTTGATAAGAAGCAGGCCGTGAGAAGGCATTGATGTGTGCGGGTTAAATTGTGAGGAGGATATTTATATTCTATGGATTACATTGTTTCTGGATGTATACATATGTTCCGTGAGTCTATGTTATTTCTGTAATAAAGGATTATGTGCGCCAACGGAATCTTGTTTAATGACTGGTGAATATGCACTGCAGGGGTGAGTTATATCGCAAGACAGTTAAATATCTCCATTGACACCCCCTGAGTATCGTTACCTAGACAACGACCATCACACGATAATATCAAGCAAAGATCATCAAGAACATTGCACTGATTATAAAGAAAAACGTGTGATAACTGGGAGCTCGTCGCTTAGTAAAGAGTTTCTGACAGCTGCATTCGGTCAAGGAACACCGTGCAATATTGAGATATCTGTGGGCTCTTCGCTGAAAGAGAGGAGTTATTATCTGTGACTTAGTTCCATCAATTTAGACAGTACTGCTCCAAGAAATTAATGTGAACTCTTCAGTGTGTGCGCCAGATAATTCACACAGACAGACGAGAGTTAATGATCAAGCTAGCAGACAGGTCACACTACAGGTAAATTAACGAGGGTCAGCACACGGAAACAGACGAGGCGGGGCGCCAGAAGAATTAACGCAGCACAAAAATCAGCCGGGAGAGTCGATTGCAGTGACAGGGGTGTCTAGTCACAAACAGCACGGAATGTCGGGTTGAGAGGCCAGGCGCATGTGTTTATAGGTCAAGAGACGGAAGCGCCAGCGGACAGTACAGGTAAATGTCGCGTGGACAGTGAGTTAGTTGTTTGCGACAAGAGCGAGTCGGCATAATGGGACATTTTCGCTGTCGGTGATAAAGACAGGATTGAAAATTCACAGATACTGACAGGTGTGTGTGTGCGAGACAAGCGCACTGTGTGTTCGCAAGTTGACTGGTCAAGATTTGTCGACGCAGTTAATAGGCCGGGTTGAGAGAGGGTCAGCGCTGTTTACGAGGACAGCTGGAAAGGGGTATTAACGTTAACCCTACCACATGTGCTGGGGCAGAAGTGGAAAGTGTTTGTGTATGGCGGAAAAGTTCCGGGCATTTTACAGACAGATTAAGTGTGACTTTCCACTGAGTTAAAATAGCAGCCGGGTGGGGCTGTCAAGTTTGTGTGAAAACTGTTTTAGGGAGGAATTTTTCACTGAGAGTGATAAAGAGAAATTGAGGTGACATTGTGAGTTGGGGGTGGAAGGAGGAAAGATACTCGGAAATTTCCACGGCCTATGGTGGTCAAGATGACTCATTGTGAATGAACAAAACAAGGCGTTTTGTGTGAAACCAGACTTGATTGTTCGTCTTTGTTAAAAGCCCTTTGTGTTCATTACTTTATAATCAGCAAACATTTTGACAACGAATGATGACGTGTCGGCTCCGCGAACATAGTTGCATACAGTTGCCAAAAAGAACTGACGGTACAGAGTGAAAGCGTTGATCATTTACTGCCATTATTTTGGTCTTTACTGTTAGGGAAATCTATAACATTTATGATACAGCAAAGCGCCATCTTCGCAACGAAGGTAGAAAAGACTTTTGGATTATTAGACCACGTCCAAGGAAAGTACAATAACGTGACGGACTGGGTCGAGACAGAACATTGTGGATAATCAATCATCATCTTCAATTTTTTCGACGGTTTGAACTTGTGATCGCCACGTAAAATTAAGTCACCACGCAACAAATGGGGAATATCGTAGACATTTCGGAACATTTACTAATATACATTCCCAACATATTGTGAAAAAGTCTTTAAAAAACCGAACTTGTGGCGACGGATTATCATTAATAGGCACATATATGTCGGCCAACGAGTTGTACATTTTGTTTGCTGCTCATAGTCTTATAAATATTGTTTTCGGTTGTTAAGCTATTGCTTGTTTGTGGTCCGGTGTTTGTCAGGTGTAGGGGATTTTTGGGGTGTTTCTCGAGAGTCGGGATACAGCACAAAAATTTATTTTCTTTCTGGTGCTTACGATATTTTTGTAAGGAAAACGTTAATGAGTTAACGTGTCATGCAGTGGCATTGGAATAGTCTTAACCAATATCTAGAGCCGAGTTGTCTGACGTCAGATTTGTGTATATGTTGATGCTATAAATTCTTTTTGTTTCTTTTCTTTTCATAATATTTGCATATGATATTTGCTGTGTTCGGATATATGTTATTATTGTGAACTTTTGTCGTGTCTACTATCTAGTGGTATCTGAGTCAGTTTATATTTTACGCGCACTGTGGGTGTCCCTACACAAGCTTGTGGTTGTTACTGTGGTTTATTTCTGTGTGATCACCGTCTCCGTGTACTTGGCTTGTGAGTCTAACGTTTTTATAGACAACATTTAGTGTTATCATTCATTCGTTTGGTATATGTATTTATATGTATGTTTAACAATATTTCCAGAAATGTTATACAACTATTGGTCATAGATATATAGATATAAGGGAGTATAGGTGATACTTCCCCCTCACTACCTAGTGCTTATAGAGTGACTGGGTGAGTACAGAGTGATATTTTTAGCGCTACAAATTTACGTACACAAGGAGTTGTGGTGTACGTAGGGAAGTGACACAAAGACTAACAGCAGAGTCGTCACATTTATAGTTGGCTGATTGACAGCAACGTGTCCACAAGTACAAGATGCCTACTTTAATGGAATATATTGAAGCAGGTGAACGAATAGGCCTGAAAGGTAAAGAGCTACAGGAGTATGCAGAAGCAAAAGAACAAAAACAGACGGAAAGAGAGGAGAGGCATAATGAACGCGAGGCAAAGTGTCTACAGGAAGAGACACAAGTAAAACTAGCTGAAATGGAAAACAAACGTCTACAGGAAGTAAAGTTAGCTGAAATGGAAAACAAGCGTCTACAGGAAGAGACACAAGTAAAACTAGCTGACATGGAAAACAAACGTCTACAGGAAGTAAAGTTAGCTGAAATGGAAAACAAGCGTCTACAGGAAGAGACACAAGTAAAACTAGCTGAAATGGAAAACAAACGTCTACAGGAAGTAAAGTTAGCTGAAATGGAAAACAAGCGTCTACAGGAAGAGACACAACTGGAACTTGAAAAGTTAAAACAAACAAATGCGGCGGAAATCGAGAAAGAGAAGATTAAGATGGAAGCGGAAATTGCTATTAAAAAGTTAGAATTTGCATCGAAGGGTCAAAGTGAGGAAAGTAGAAGACCTTCGCAGTCGTCACAGAGATTAAAACTGCCATATTTTACAGACCGGGTCCAACTTGAAAATTATTTGGCCAGGTTCGAGGCATCAGCCAAAGCGGTAGGTATTCCAGAGAAGGAGTATGCGATGAGACTTGGCGAGTTTCTTACGGGTAAGGCACTAGACACCATGTTCAATTTACCTGTAGAAGAAAGGAACAACTACACTATCTTACGTCAACGTTTGCTGACAAAGTTCCAACTCACTGAGCATGGATATAGGACAAAGTTTAGACAGTTAGTGCCAGAGACAAATCAAGATTTCACAGATTGTGTTAACACCGTAAAGAATACATTTAACAAATGGATGGAGCTTGCAGAAGTAGGGAAAGATTTTAATAAATTAGTAGATCTAATGTTAAGAGACAAGGTAGTATCTGCATGCAATTCTAATTTAGTGGCGTTCTTTGAGGAACGGAAGCCAAAGGACATAGACACAATGTCTCAGTTAGGGCAAAACTACATGACTGCACATCCTAACGTATCTATTGGGAAACTAATGAGTGAGGAAATAGTCTGTGCAGCGTACACTAAACAGGACCAGAATCCAGTCATCAGACCAAGGGCGAAAAGTGTGGATTCAGCAGAGAAAGGTGAGCAGCAAGAACTTCAAGATAATGGTTTCCGAGGAAACAATGTTGGTAGAGTAGGACGGTACCCATATAGAAGAGGGAACTTTCAGAGACGTCCAAATTATGCCGGATGTTGGAATTGTGGGAGCTGGAGACACAAGGCAGCACAGTGTGATGCACAACCATCAGAGGGACCAACGAACAACACTAAAAGGGAGATTACTTGTTTCAAATGTGGAAAGAATGGGCATGTCAGCCATCATTGTAGGATGAGAGAAACAGTGCACTCAAACGCAGCGCAAGTAATTGAGACGCTGAACAATGAAGATTGTAGTGGGTGCAAACCTCTTTTTGAAAAAGAGAGTCAGCCAGTCCTAATATGTGGTCACACAGTTAAAGCAGGATCAGCAGTACATGAAGGAGGAAGTCTGAAGATGCATCAGGGATTTGTCAATGATAGACCAGCGTTAACAATTAGGGATTCCGGATGTACGTCTATCGGAGTGAGGAGGAGTTTAATAGATCCCTCGGATTATACAGGGAAAAAGATTAGATGCATAACATTCAACGGCACAGTAGAGTTCTACCCAGTAGTCATAATAACAGTAAAAACACCATATATCACTGGAAGGGTGACAGCGTATGTTTTGGACTCACCAGTGGCTGATTTGATCATAGGAAATGTTATAGGAGTTAAAGATTGTACAGAAGAGGACGTAGTTTATTGGGACCAAAAATATAGTGTAAGCAGTAATGAGGTGGTCACCACAAGAGAACCTAAATTAGAGAGTATAGCTGAGGTAGAAGAGGCACTTGAAGTAGACACAGGAACTCAGGACAAGGATAGTACAGCTGAGCAGATGAGAATGGATCCCAAATATAGTGCTAGTGAATCCCAGAGACAAGATACTACTCTGAACAAATGTTCCCAAGGGTGTAGGAGAGTAGAACATAGGCAGTCAAAGAAAGGTAGATGGTGCTTCGAGAGGAAGAACAATGTTCTCACTCGCAGCTTTTCAGATAGTGGAACTGCACGTGGGCAAGGAGCAGTACCTTTAGCACATAGAGACCGATATACTACAACAGCTCAGGATAGTGCATGTGCAGGGCACATGGGCATAAAGCGTATGCAGCAGAAAGCAAGGTGCCAGGTATATGGGCCAAGATTGAATAAAGAGTTCAGACTAAACAGAGACTCAAGTGTAACGGTGCAATATTCAGATAGGAAAGTTGAGTCAGGTCAAAAGAGTGTTCGCGACATTACTGACCCAGGGCTAGGGATAGCAAACAGATGTTGTAATTGTAGAGGTACCATGAGTCATGGGTACACGAAAGGTAGACACAACATCGACAGGAATCAGAGGAGGGTTAATGCAAGAACAGAACCACCTGATATAGGGTCGGTACACAAATAGTATTGTGTGGTCGTGAAGTAGTAAGAGACCTATCGGTACATAAGTATAATGCTTTCCTATTATGTATTATTATTATGTGATGTATTAGTTCATGCATTGGTACACAAGATAGAAAGATGGTTGTTTGTATTTACGTATGGGGAATATGGGAGTGTACTATGAGCATTTGATGTATTATTTAGGGTGGTAGCTAGAGTAAGGTGCAGCCATACTTAGGGCTACCCAGGCATTATGTCTGGGTCACATGTTTAGTAGGTTTTAGTCTCCGAATATTTGAAAACGAAGTTTTCTTTTAAGAGGGGGGTGATGACATAAGCCTGGGTCATTGACATTGAGTTGAGTGACCGGGCATGAGGAAGAATGGAGATGAGAGTGGGAGACAGTAAAGTGACTGACCTGGCTATGAGAAAACAGCCAGTCCTGAGAAATAAAATAATGGGAAGGGTGAGTGTGACCCCAGGGGGATGGGGGAAGGACAGTTTAGTTTTGTGTGAAGTCAAGGGACTTCAGGACAGTTGATGTGTAGATGCCGAACTGATCGGTAGTCTAAGGAGAAGCGGAGTTAGAGATCTCCGTGTTGTGTTGTTCTCCGAGTTGTGAAGACAGGCCTAAGCCTAGAGTGGGTTGCATAGTTGAGCAGTGGCTCCAACCCAATGTGTGGGTTGTATTGTGGAAGATCCAGTCGTGGATAGTAGCTGGATGACCTGTCTTGTGGATTTGATAAGAAGCAGGCCGTGAGAAGGCATTGATGTGTGCGGGTTAAATTGTGAGGAGGATATTTATATTCTATGGATTACATTGTTTCTGGATGTATACATATGTTCCGTGAGTCTATGTTATTTCTGTAATAAAGGATTATGTGCGCCAACGGAATCTTGTTTAATGACTGGTGAATATGCACTGCAGGGGTGAGTTATATCGCAAGACAGTTAAATATCTCCATTGACACCCCCTGAGTATCGTTACCTAGACAACGACCATCACACGATAATATCAAGCAAAGATCATCAAGAACATTGCACTGATTATAAAGAAAAACGTGTGATAGTCTCACTTGAGTAAAGCTCTAAATAGTGCTCGACCCATCTATCCATCTGCTGTTTCTTATCAGTGATGATTTCTCCTGTCAAGGTTTTCAGCGGTGCACTTCTTTTGATCATTGGACCACAGGCTTTCTTTATCCCTTCATACATGCTTCTGATGTTTCCCTTATCACTTGCGATTTGAATGGACTCACATAATTTGATCCAATAGTCATTCGCACACTGCCTGGCAGCCTTTTGTACATCCTTCCTCGCTTGCTTCAGCTCACTCAGAGTGTTACGCGTTGGTCTTTCCTTGTTTCTTAAAAGAGCTATCTTCTTTTTATCAATCAAGGGCTGCAGTATCTGGCTGTTTGCCGCAAACCAGTCCTGCCTCTTATGATCCAGAGTACCGAAAACCCCTACCGCTGTTTTATAAATAGTTTCCTTAAGTTTACTCCATTTATCATTTACTATACAATTTTCTGATGTATGATTGAAAGCTCTTTAAGTTTCTTTTGAAATTCAAAGCACTTTCCAGGATCGTGAGTGTTAATAATATTAATCCTGGGGCTAGACTTGTGTTTAGCTGTGTAGATTCCCTTTGGTCTCAGTCTAACCCTTGCAACAACCAAAGAATGATCTGTATCACAGTCAGCACTGTGGTAACTTCGAGTTAATGATGTATGGTTCAGATGTTGTCTCCGTGTGATAATGAAGTCTAGCTGATGCCAATGGCCGGATCTTGGATGTTTCCATGTGACCTTATGCAGCTCTTTTGTTTTAAAAAAGGAGTTTGTAATATATAGGTCATTTCTAGTGCAATACTCCAGCAGCCTTTGCCCATTATCATTCATGCGACCGATGTTGTATTTTCCAAGGCACACTGGCCATGAACTCGAGTCCTTGCCCACACGAGAATTGAAATCACCGAGCTTATAAATGTAGTCGGATTTTGGAACTGCCTTGATCACAGAGTCTAGCTGCTCATAGAACGTATCCTTCACATCATCAGAGGAAGCGAGTGTCGGTCATATGCAGTGAGAATGGTGGCAAATCCACAAGAGGTTGCCAAGCGCAGTGATAATAATCTTTCATTACCTCCAGCTGGGATATCAATCATTCCCAGTAGCGAATTCTTCACTGCAAAGCCCACACCATGTTGACTTTTTTCTGCCTGCCCTCTTCCCTTCCAAAAAAAGGTGTAATTGTTTTCCCAGAGTGACCCATTCTCAGCGAGGCGAGTCTCCTGCAGGCCAGCAATATCAATGTTAAGACGATTGAGTTCAGCATCAATCACAGCCGTTTTTCTCACATCGTCAATATTTGTCAAGTCAGTGGAAAATCATGGACACATAGTTCTCACGTTCCAGGTTGCAAGCCGTAGCTTGAGGTGTCTATTATTCTTTTTACTAGTACCTGGTGCACTGGTTTTACAGCCTGCGATTCAGATTTTGTCCTAGCCCCAAGCACCCATTGAAGCAGGCAGGCTGTGGCGGATCAGCACCCAATTGGCCGGGAGCTGCCCAGCTTGAGGCGGGCGGTAGCTGATCAGTGACACCTGTAGGTGTCTCCCACCGTCAGAGGCCGTACTTATAAGCCGTAACAGTTGCCTCTCGCTTTGATTCCGAGACCGGTTAAGACCAGGGATGGAGTTATTGCCTCTCCATAGCACAAAGCCTGGGCTAAAATAAAGAAACCATGCGTTGCCCATGCAGCATGATCCCTCTCTCGGCCTGCCTAGTACACTCCAGAGGAAAGTTAACACCTATACATCTGGAACAAGACAAACTGCAGAAGCTGCCGGATCAGCAAAGCAATGCTCTAACTGTCCGACTGTCGGAGCTTCGATCCTAGACCAGCTGCCAACCAAGGCTTAGGGCCTGGTCTGCCCTGCCATGATATTTTGTCTTTGGGTTGCATTTCCTCGCACCAGGATAAGGCTTGTACCCTCCAAATTGCGCTCTTCCGCCCGAAGCCGGTGGCACAATGTGGGGTGTCGGGTTTGGTAAGCGCCGCCCAACATTCGGCGCTGACAGAAAGCAGGTAGTACCGTCTACTGTCATACGGTAGCTCAGTCATATCTGACTAAGATCTGACTAGCAAAGACTAATGTCGGCAGTGGGTAATATATATCTATATTTATAAAACAAAGTGTATGTATGTAAATATGTATGTATATATGTATGTATGTATGTATATATGTATGTCCTTTATTTGTTCGCGAACGGCCCATCCGATTGAGATGAAATTTTCTACACGCCTTCCTTTCATTCCAGAGCTGTCAACTGTCATAGTTTTTTTTTCTTCTTCCTCCTCCTCCCTCCTCCCCCTCCCAAAATACGTACGTAAATATATGATGATGATGATGAAAGAATCCCCGAACCAAAACGCTAGGGAAAGGGAAGAAAATGACGTGACTACACAGAATCGTCACACGGCAATCATCATCATCAAGTGCAGTGCCGGCTGGCGTAGGCGTTCATGGCTCTCCGTAGATCTCAGTCTTTGGTTTTTTGGATCAACTCTGCTGCTGATATTCCTCCATGCCACGGCAATATCAATAACAATTCATCTTTTATGTGTAAGGAAGTTATCTACAGTCGTGTAGAAGGGAAGAACTAGACGAGTATGAATTCGGAATGGCGAACTCTCTCCCCCTCTCTTCTCCTCCCTCTACCTCCTCCCTCCACCCTTCTCCTCTTCCTCCTCCCTCTCATCCCTCTCCCTCCTCGCTCCTCCTTCTCCCTCTTCCTTCTCCCTCTTCCTCTCCCCTCCTCCTCCATCCTCCTCCCTCCTACTCCCTCCGCCTCCTCCCCCCTCCTCCCCCATCTTCCCTCCTCCTCCCTCTCCCTACTCATCCCTCCTCCTGCCTCCCTCCTCCTCCTCCTGCCTCCTTCGCCCTCATCATCCTCCCTCCTCCTTCTCCCTTCTTCTCCCTCTTCCTCTTCCTCCTCCTACCTCCTCCCTCCTCCTCCTCCCTCCACCCTCCTCCTCCCTTCTCCTCCTCTTCCTCCTCCCTTTCCTTCCTCCTCCTCCTCCCTCTACCTCCTCCTCCCCCTACCTCTTTCCTACTCCCTCCTCCTCCTCTTCCACCTCCCTTTCCTTCCTCCCCTCCTCATTCTCCCTCCTTCCTCTCCCTCCTTCCTCCTCCTCCTTCCTTATTCTCCCTCTGCCTCCTCCCTCCTCCTCCTTCTCCTCCTCCCTCCTTCTCCATTCTTCTCCTCCTCTCCCCTCCTCCTCCTCCTACCCTCTTCCTCTTCCCCTCCTCCCTCTCCCTCCTCCATCCTCCTCCTCCCTCTTCCTCCTCCTCCCTCTTCCTCCTCCTTCCTCTTCCTCCTCCTTCCTCCTCCTCCCTCTTCCTCCCTCTCCCTCCTCCATCCTCCTCCCTCTTCCTCCTCCTTCTTCCTCCTCCTCCCTCCTCCTCCCTCTTCCTCCTCCTCCTACCTCCTCCCTACTCCTCCTCTCTCCTCCTCCCTCCTCCCTTTTCCTCACTCCTCCTCCTCCCTCTACCTCCTCCCTCCTTCTCTCCACTCTTCCTCCTACCCTCTTCCTCTTTCCCTCCCCCTCCTACCTATCCCCCCTTCTCCCTCCTCCTCCTTCTTCCTCCCTCCTCCTCCTCCCTCCTCCCCCACCTCCTTCCTCCTCCTCCCTCTCCTCCTCCTCACTCCTCCTCCTCCTCCTCCCTCTTCCTCCTCCTCCTACCTCCTCCCTCCTACTCCCTTTTCCTCACTCCTCCTCCTCCCTCTAACTCCTCCCTCCTCCTCTCCACTCTTCCTCCTACCCTCTTCCTCTTTCCCTCCCCCTCCTCCCTATCCCCACTTCTCCCTCCTCCTCCTTCTTCCTCCCTCCTCCTCCTCCTCCTCCCCCTCCTCCTTCCTCCTCCTCCCTCTCCTCCTCCTCACTCCTCCTCCTCCCTCCTCCTCCTCCCTCTACCTCCTCCCTCCTCCTCCCTTCACATTCCTCCTCCTCCCTCTTCCTCCTCCTCCCTCCTCCTCATCCCTCCTCCTCCCTTCTCCTCCTACCTCCTCCTCCTCCCTCTACCTCCTCCTCCCTTCACATTCCTCCTCCTCCCTCTTCCTCCTCCTCCCTCCTCCTCCTCATCCCTCCTTCTCCCTCCTCCTCCCTCCTCCTCCTCCCTCCTCCCCCTCCTCCTTCCTCCTCCTCCCTGTCCTCCTCCTCACTCCTCCTCTTCCCTCCTCCTCCCTCTACCTCCTCCTCCCTTCACATTCCTCCTCCTCCCTCTTCCTCATCCTCCCTCCTCCTCATCCCTCCTCCTCCCTCCTCCTCCTCGCTCCTCCTCCCTCCTCCTCCTCCCTCCTCCTCATCACTCCTCCTTTCTCCTCCTCCTTCTTCCTCCCTCCTCCTCCCTCCTCCCCCTCCTCCTTCCTCCTCCTCCATCTCCGCCACCTCCCTCCTCCTCCTCTCTCCTCCTCCCTCCTCCTCCCTCTACCTCCTCCTCCTCACTCCTCCTCCCTCTACCTCCTCCCCCCTCCTCCCTTCACATTCCTCCTCCTCCCTCTTCCTTCTCCTCCCTCCTCTCTCCGCCTCTCTCCTCCTCCTCCCTCTACCTCCTCCCTCCTCCTCCCTTCACATTCCTCCTCCTCCCTACTCCTCCTCCCCTCCTCCTCTTCCTCCTCTTCCTCCCCCTCCTTCTCCTCCTTCTCCCTCCTCCTTCTCCCTCTTCCTCCTCCCTCTTCCTTCTCCCTCCGCCTCCTCCCTCCTCCTACTCTCTCCTCCTCCTCCCTCCTCCTCCCTCTCCCTCCTCCTCCCTCTCCTCCTCCTGCTCCCTTCTCCTCCTGCGTTCTCCTCCTCCCTCCTTCTCCCTCCTCCTCCCTCTTCCTCCTCCTCGCCTCCTCCTCCACCCTACTCCTCCCTCCTCCTCCTAATCCCTTCTCCTCCCTCCTATTCCTCCCTACTCCTCCTGTCTCCTCCCTCCTCCTCCCTCCTCTTCCCTCCTCCACCTCCCTCTTCCTCCTCCCTCCTACATTTGCCCAAGACAGACAGACAGTCAGACAGATAGTCGGGAACGGGATCTTATATGACTACTTATATAATTTAAATGAGATGCTCTCCACCATGGGCTGGGCCGGGTCAGACAGATAGATAGATAGATAGACAGACAGACAGACAGACAGACAGACAGACAGACAGACAGACAGATAGATAGTCGGAACGGGAACTTATATGACTACTTATATGAATTAAATGAGATGCTCCCCATCAGGGTCTGGGCGAAGACGGGCCGGGTCAGACAGACAGACAGACAGACAGACAGATAGACAGACAGACAGACAGACAGACAGATAGTCGGTAACGGGAACGAGAACTTATATGACTACTTATATGAATTAAATGAGATGCTCCCCACCAGAGTCTGGGCGAAGCCGGGCCGGGTCAGCTAGTATATATATATATATATATATATATATATATATATATATATATATATATATATATATATATATATATATATATATATATATATATATATATATAATCATCAAGTGCCATGCCGGCTAGCGTAGGAGTTCATGATTCTGCACAAATCTTGGTATTTGGTTTTCTGTAATAACCCCCCGCTGTTGATATTCCTCCATGCCACCATCTCAATCCATCAAGAATCATTTCTCTTGGTCTGCCTCTGCCTTTCTTCCCTCGATCTTTCCAGTTTTCACGATGTTCTCCAGCGCCTCTCTTCTCATCACATGACCAAAAAGCTGTTTGCCTCTTTCTTATTGTTGTGTATAATGTTCTAGTTTCACTATCCTCTTTCAAGCAGTCGTTATTAGTTCCTTTGGCAGTCCAAGGAATTCGCAATTTCGTCTCAGCAACCACATCTATGTTGCTTCTAATCTCTTCCTAATTTGTTCATTTACATTCCAAGATTCACAGCCATACATCAAAACAGGTTCTATAAGCACTTCAGCACTCTCTTACATTCAATGAAGTGACTTTATTGCATAAGTTAGTCTTCATTTTCTGAAATGCAGCCTCTGATTGCCCTATTCTGCTCTTAATCTCTGATGTGCATCTTCCATCTGATGTTATAAATGCCCCTAGGTATTTAAAACTACCCACTTCGTTGAGAATTTTCCCTTCTATCTCTAATTCGCAGTTGGGTGTCACCTTTCTCTTTGATATCACCATTGTTACTATTTTCTTGATATTCAAGGAGAATCCTTTCTGTGCACTCTCTGTTTCTACATTGTCCAACAACTGGTGTGGACCTGCCATCAATACTGTGTCATCTGCTTAGCGTATATTGCTTATAACATAACCTCCGAATATTATTTCTAGCTTCTCTTTGATCTCTCTCTCTCTCTCTCTCTCTCTCTCTCTCTCTCTCTCTCTCTCTCTCTCTCTCTCTCTCTCTCTCTCTCTCTCTCTCTCTTATTATTACTTCGCTTTAAAAGAGAAAGGGGGGGGGGGCTGAGTGGTCTCGAGGTATGGTGTCCGCCTCGAGTGCTGGAGGTCCCGGGTTCAGGCCCCTGTGAGGACTGGAATTATTTAAAAGAAATCCACCTGGACTTCCAGTAATAAAATTTTCCCTGGTCTCTGGGTAGTGAGATCGGACGCCCGTGTGTATTGTTGCGCACGTAAAAAATCCCTTGGCAGTTGGAAATCGAAAAAGGGTAGCCTAACAGCTCTGCCCGGGCAAAATTTCGAGTTAAAAATCTACCCAAAGTATTTCAGGATCCTCGCCGATGCAACGGAGTTCGTGCATTGAGCTGAGTTTCTCCAGACTCAGGTTTGAGTTAGGAGGAAAACGGAGCACTTATTGGGTTAAACCGTGTGCCGTGATGTTGATCCGACGACTAAACTAAAACTAAACTAGAAGGAGAAGAGATCCGGTTACAAAACACATCTCTGTCGTACTTCCAGCCATATACATATAAGGGCATTCCATTTACACATCAGCACATTTTCCGCACACGTAACACGGCGTTACGTATTGAATATGAGCATTAGTAATGTGGTGTGCCGTGATGTTGATCCGACGACTAAACTAAAACTAAACTAGAAGGAGAAGAGTTAAGAGAACTAGAAGGAATCAGTGGTAAATAGCAAATTATCCCTAGATCAGGAAATCAACATCCGGATTGGTAAGGCAGCAACAACAATGAACAGATTAAGAAAAAGAGTCTGGGAGAACAGGAAGCTTACTGCCAAAACAAAAGTCCTTGTCTATCAAGCCTGTGTCCTTAGTACTCTTCTCTATGGCAGTGAAACCTGGACAACTTACTCACACCAAGAGAACAATTTAAACAGCTTTCATATGCGGTGTCTGCGAAGAATTCTTGGTATTAAGTGGCAAGACAAAATCACAAATACTGAAGTATTGGAAAGATCAGGTTGTGTGACAGTTTATTCCATGCTCAGTCTTCGTAGACTTAGATGGATAGGACATCTTAGGAGGATGGATGATGGTAGAATACCAAAGGATATCTTTTTTGGTGAATTACAGATGGGTAAGAGATCTCAGGGTCGGCCTCTACTACGATACAAAGATGTGTGTAAGCGGGACATGATTGATACAGGCATTGATAATGCACATTGGGAGCAAGTCGCCGCTGAACGTGTTGCGTGGAGGGCAAATATCAGAAATGGAATAAAGTCAAAGGAGAAAATTATTGCAGAAAAGTCACACACCAAGCGTTTGAGACGTAAGATGGTGCATGATGGTGGAAATGACCACGTGTTCACATGCACCCACTGTGAACGGACATTTACAGCGCAAATTGGCCTTATCAGTCACACTCGCTACCGCCATAGTTAAAAGTTATTATGCCTTTTTGGAGCACAAACTATCGTCTGTCAAGACGGCAAGGTGCCAATGAATGTGGTGGTTGGTACACATTGACTTTATGATGTTCTCAATAACACATAGAACCTCCAGAGAACAACAATAATGACTGTTATGTTGTTGATAATGATAATGATAATGATAATGATGACAAGGATTATGATGCCCAATGTACTGGTGTCAATAATTTACATTGGCATCTTGCCGTCTTGACAAACAATAATTTGTTATATTGTGCTTTAAAAAAAAGGCATAATAACTGCAGCCCAAGGCCCAGGTATGGAGTTATTATACCTCTCCATAGCACAAAGCCTGGGCTAAAATGTAGAGACCACGTGTTGCCCATGTAGCATGATCCTTCTCTCGGCCTATCTAGTTCACTCTAGAGGAAAGGTAACACCAACACGTCTGGAACAAGACAAGCTGCAGAAGCTGCCGGATCAGCAAAGCAATGCTCTAACTTTCCGCTTGTCGGAGCTTCGATCCTAGACCAGCTGCCAACCAAGGCTTAGGCCCTGGTCTGCCCTGCGATGATATTATGTCTTTAGATTACATTTCCTCGCACCTAGATAAGGCATGTACCCTTCCAATTGCGCTCCTCCGACCGAAGCCGTTGGCACAATGTGGAGTGTCGGATTTGGTGAGCACCGCCCAACATTCGGCGCTAACAGAAAGCAGGTAGTACCGTCTATTGTCATGCGGTAGCTCAGTCATATCTGACTAAGACCTGACTAAGGTGTCAATAATGATCAAAATGGTGATCATGATGGTAATGATGGTGATGATGAAGATAATAGTGCTCTTGCTGATAAAGAAATGGTGGTGGTAGTGATGATGATGATGATAATAATAAAAATAATAATAATAATAATAGTAATAATAATAATAATAATAATAATAATAATAATAATAATAATAATAATAATAATAATAATAATAATGGCTGCTGAAGATGGTGATAATACGCGATGCAGCTGATGCTGAGAGTGAATATACTGATGATAAGTATGATAATAATTACGATAATGGTGATGATCACGACGGTTCTGCGCTTGATGACGATAATCATGAAAACTATGGGGGCATGGATGGTGGTAGCAGTGATAATAAAGATGCTGATCGTATTCGTTGTGGTGGAGATGGTGATGGCATTAATGAAAATGACATGATATTTGGAATCAATAGTTTCAAATCAGATTCCTTCCGTGGCTTACCTCACACTGGTCAAAGGGATGAGGCAATGTCAAACAATCATCTGAAGCATCCAGATCCACTCGGACATCATACCTGACAGCCAGTGTCACAGACCCTAGCCAGATTCCTCCTCTGCCGGCCATCCTCCAGTTCGAACGTTTCCGCCTGTATCCTTTCACTAGGAAGCACACCAATGTTTAGCATTCCGTATGCCACTTAATGATGTGCGGACTACACAAACTCACATGCCACTTCGCGTGACGTGACTAATGTTTATATTGTATTGTTAAGTCTGCTGGAAACATATCAACAATATAATTAACTGAGGTGACACTTAAGTGATTAAGCGCCATGAGATGACTAATTGCCTTACGCCACTTCCCATATCTACCATGGGTTGGTATACACCTGAAATGATGTCACTGCACTATAATACAACACGCCTGCTACCATATTAACAACTTTTATATCATAACTGTGACACACCCCATACTCCCCATTTTCTGTCAACAATTTTTATTTGGTCCACACCTACATTTTGTTTCGCACTGAATCTGTTAAGAAGTTACAAAATCACGGAAGTTACTCAAGATCCTGCAGTAGGAAAATCACGGGTAGAGGTTTCTCTGCCTGATCGACAGCCGGAACACCACAGCCCGGTCTCTGAAACAGGAGTTCGCGGTCTCAGGTCGGATAAGACTCTTCCAAGCCCACACCGAGACTGACAGATGTCAACATGGACCTCTTCGGCAACCAAGGGTAGTCAACGGGTACCAATGTTTCGGAACATCTTAATGAGAATTTCTCTTTTTAGCGACGATTCATAAACAAAAATTACCAAACTTTGTAAGGATATCTTTTCGGCAACGATTGATAAACAACAACAACAAAAAAAAACCTTATGAGAATTTCGATCTTCGATAACAATTGATAAACGAACAGCACCAATATTTATGAGCACCGTATGAGAATTTCTCTACCAGGACTGTTTGACAATCCTGCATACGGGATTGGAAATCGGGTGGTGGGGATTTGGAAGTAGACCGCTTTGTGTTGATTTGTAATAATGGTAAGAGCGTCGGTAGTTCAGAAAGCAATGGCAAACTACTTAACGTAAAATTGCCTAGAAAATCACAAACAGCCAACAGATGCTGGGATTGACTGCAACATCCGGTACAAGACATGCAGCTAAATGTCTGTAAACTGGCATCTGGAATGAACTGACAGAAGATTGTATGACATGAGGTGCATCTATTCACAATGGCATAAACGACTTATGAACTTGCCACAAAACAGAATAAAGATATTAGAAGCAACCACAACACAGTTAAACAGAATTATGTGACACATGGAGTAATCTGCAGCAAACATAGACAAACCCTATCTAATTCAAATGCAACCGAACGGTTAGATTCGATTACCATAACCTTCAACTGGCATGTCTACACACTTGTTTAACATATAAACTATCTGAACAGTGCCAGAATGCAAGGTTATGGCAATGAACAGCACTCGTCGTATGTCTATGCTTATCAAACACATCTGAAAATACTTGTGGGACTGGGAACTCAACATTATTTTAACTGTGTGAGGCAGTAATTAACTGAACTTATTACGCAGCTTTACCAGAAGTCAATCACCGTGGTGAGTTCAGATAGCGGTGCCCCTTCGTCACCCAGCTTTATTTGCGAGTAATAACTAAAATGGTTACAAACACACACATTTCAGACAGTTGTGCCCCTTCGTGTATTTGATGTACACAGTAAACGGGTGTTCGGAATGATATTTAAACCATATTGGGTGAAAGATGACAGAGAATGTGTGCCCAGCCCTACCACTTGTTGAGAGACAGGAGCTAAGAAAATAATTATTACACGCAGCAACCTTCTCTCAGCCGGCTCCATGGCCGAGGGGTTAGCAGCTTTCTCCGCTAACCCCGAATACTCTCGTCACGTGACGCGACGAGAATTAGCAGTGGTTCAAATCGCAAAAGTGACTTATGAGAGTATGGAGCCGGTCGCTCAGAAAGTCGTGGCGTGCTGATGAGCGTAATCTAGCCTAGGAATCAACATACAGCTGAAAGATGCTGGTGTTGACCGCAATATCCTGAAACAGGATGGAAACGCGGGAAAAAAGAAAAAAAAAAAAAAAACCTTCTCTCACTGAAAGATCATTGTATAAAATACAGAATGTCTGGTTGCATACAAAGCAGTCGTCTCTCACTGAAAGGTCATTTTATAACGCAAAGAATTCACCATTGTCACAATTCCCTGCAACAGGCAGACATTGGCTGTTGTCTAAGGTCCATATATTTGGTAAATATCACTGAGTAGTGCAGGATGGATCAGCTACAGGTGTCACATCACAGATCATTAACTATGATCAACAACTCTTAGGCACTTGAGAACTCCAGTTTTGTTTTTGCACACACGTAGACGCTTTATTACTGATGAATATACATGATGAATATGCACCATCCAAGGAACGATCATAAAACAGGTAGATACATAGTTCCATGCGGACACAGTAATCCCTTCTACTGGCCTTGTAAAATAACCTGTTACATCGGACCCTCCCCCAGTGTCCGATCGTAACCAATTCAACTCCACTGAGTCAATATCTTTGGGCCAAGTTTCCTCTAAATTGCCCACACCGAATGTCTCCGGGCGAAGTTTTTCCTAACTTCCCCCAAAGCTCCAATTGTCCCAGGCCCATCAATTTTTCTCTTTTGACCGGCTTCCTTGCCCCCCCCCCCCCCCCCCCACGCCCCCATGATAACTCTATTTCACCCTCGATCCCAATTACCCGTTCTCATGAACATTCCATTTTGGAGTTTTTCTTTGTCTATCCATCAACTAGCGCGTTTTACATTCCCACTGATGATTAAACCTAGACTGGTGCGTGCCCTACAATACCACTGTCTTGGGCCTCGTCCGTTAGCTGGATCTATTAATTAACCTTCCTGGCTCCCACCTCTGCCTTACTCCGACCTCACACCTGCAACTTCGCAATGTTACTTTCACTTGTTCCTCACGCATTGTTACAACCATAAACCCGTTGTAATGAAAGGTAGTTTATGTTAACGGTGAAACTATCCAACGTTTGACATTTAAATTAATGCCACTGTCCTGTTAAATTCCCCAGAGGAGACTGGACTCAACAAGCACATCTTTAAACTTATTATCTGTTGGGATTATTGACTGACTTTGGTCTACACTCCTCTCTTCTGTCTTTCCTTCCATATATCTATTTCTTTCACTCTCTCTATTATTCCCTCAACACATACTCCGACAACAGTTCCCTTCAACGATAAGATAAAAGATTTATTAATAAAAACTATGTCTGGGGTATGTATGGATATTGTCTATGTAGTTGTTATGTTCTTCTAGTGTGGTTGCCAGTTATGAACTCTGAATGTCTATCAGCGTTGTTGCTTCTCGCCCTTTCATTCTTCAAGATCACAGGACAGCACATCAAACAGGACAGAGCTCACCCGGATGATCTGTATTCTTGCAGCTAATGGTAAATCCGTGATTGTTTGAAACAAAAACTGTTCACCACAGAGTCAAGGTACCGTAATAAAAGTCCCGTAAGTTTATGAATGCTCCTGAATCTGTTTCATGACGGTAAGTATCCAACATCGAAAAACCACCACATCGCCACAGTTCTTCCTATAGTCTTTGATTACTATTACTGTTTGGCTTGTCTCTTATTTCTTCTTTATTCTTACAATACGTATGTAGTTGTAAGTATCCCTGCTTGCCACAGTTTAACATCCTTTCCTTTTAAGGGTTTTGTGGTATATTCGTTTGAGCATACAGTGTTCTGTATTTTATTTAACTTATTTCTTTCTTCATCGTAAATATGTTCATATTCTGTTTGGTTCCATGTAAGTACTTTATTTGTTCAAGGGTATTCCTCTTCATCTCTTCTCTGCTTTCACTAGGAGAGTGGAACCTTATTTAGGCATCTATGTTCCTGGAATCGAAAAAAACACTTAGCGAATAACACACTATTATCCCCTCTTTCCATCATTAGGGACGTGTATTTCTATTCCCACTCAAGAACATATCTCCTTCAGGTCAGTTTGGAACACACACTAAACTTACACAAAGAATTGACCCTCTTTATATCGGTCATTTTTGCCGCATAGTCCTTGACATTGCTGGACACCTCACATCCAGACTGCATTATCATTGTTAGTGGAAAATTACAGCTCTGAACCGTTTCACATCCATACTGCCATATGCTGTCCAATAATCTCTCTGCTTTAGTCGCAAACCAATTTTTCCACTCGACCGTTTACCTGTGCGGTTAGCCGGCCCCTTCTGTGTCTTGACCTATAAACACATGCGCCTGGTCCCTCCGTTGTTGTTCACTCTTACTGCCTCGTTGGTTAACCCTTCTTCCACCTGGTCAGTCGGTGTATACAGTCGTCCATCTGGGAATCGTTAACTCTCAGTATTTCACGACATAGGCCCCCTCTTAAGAGATTAGACCGCGTCGAATCTTTCTCACTGTAGGTTTGATTCCCATGATCCACAATCCTAGTCTTCTTCCTCCGGATCTGAATGTCTGGATATCAAATCCGCTCCTACATTCTCCTTACCAAGGATGTATTCCATTGTGAAGTCCAGTTGCAGCAACAACGTCCATCACATCCACCGTGCGTTGAGCTTCTGCTAAGTAGCTATTAACATCACGTGTTGATGATATGATTGGATCCTCACATTGCTCACTTCATTATCCAGTAGGCGCTCTAATTGACACCCTACTATACTACTAACGACTGAAACTAGTGTTGGCTCCTCGCTCCTGTACGTCCGGTCGACCTACTTTCGACTTGCGTCAGCGACGGCTCACAATACAGACGGATTGTCCCATCCTGATTGTAACACTGCTTCCATGTCCTCTTGGTTTCCCCCGGCTTTTGCCTCTGGGGATGTTCCACCTCGTCCTCGATCGGACCGAGTCGTCTTTCCCAAATCTCCTGGACTTTTGCTTCCAGGACCATCTTGGGCGATATTGTATCTGGTCAGCCAATCTTTGGTTGGAGTCCTGGGTAATTCTCGCTTTTCCCGACGTTACCCACCCCTTCTGAACTTGGTTACCGGTGAAACTTTCACTCTTGTCCTTTCCCTGACTTGTGATTTCCCTCCTCCTGTCGTTGGGTAAATCTGACCTATCACGTACTGTCCCATAGGCCCTCCTATGTTGTACTGGCGATTTCTGGTCTTCGTCTGGACTGGTAACCTTTGTCCCAATGGCTGCCATCACCATAAAGTGCGAAGCTTTTCTCCCGGATCTCTCTTCATATTTCCTAATGAGATGTCTAGGGAGATTTTTCTTCTCTTCCCCGATCCGTATTTTGTAGATGTTCTTGGACACCACCTTTTCCACAGGATAAGGTCCTTTCCATCCTACTTGGAGTATATTGGTCTCTGCTGGACTCCACACTTCCACTTTGTCTTCCACTTTAAGAGCTAGTTTCCTCTTAATTCGCTTGTTGGGTGGTGCTTTCTGGCACTCCGAACAAGACTTCAACCACCGGCGTACATCTCCGGTCATTCCTGGCCAGCAATAATGGCCGGATATTTGCTGCAAGGTCTCTCTGACACCCATATGTCGATTCTCGCCTATGATGTGTCCACTCTGAAGAATGTGAGGACGGTGGGTCTCTGGAACCACCCACTGCTCATGCAGGTTATCTCCCCTCCCAGCTCTCCGATAGAGTAGTTGATTCTTCAGAAAGTACTGTCCCCGTTCTGGTGGCTCAGCACTTCTTTGCAGCTTCCTGTAGCAAGGATGCAACGTAGTATCCTGCCTCTGGGCAGTATGCAATTCTCCTATCCCTGAGTTGTCGCATAATGTCTCTGCCTCTTTTTCCTTCCCTTGAGATCCACTGACTACTGTTCCCTTTTGGGCTGGCTGTTTGGGCATCCCCAAAAAGACATATTTCGTGCCAATGATCATTGGAAATAAGGAGTCAGATAATACAGCAGCTGGAATAATGCCCGTGACGTACCTGGATTTAATCTCCACCTTGGCGATTGGCAGCGTCATGGTAACAGCACTCCTCATTGCCGGCTGTATTTCTATGGTCTCCCCTGTAAATTGGTCTGGGCTTACCAAGCTGGCGTCCACCACCGCTTCCCCATCCAAACCGGTATCGTAGAGACAAGCAACCTGTTGGCCATTGACTTCAATAAGTTCAACCACAGGTGGTCTCTCTTGGTCCTGAGTGTCTTTCATCTCCTTGACCGTTTCCTTGCCTTCCTCTTTTGATTCCTCGAGGTTGGTTATGCAATTGGCGTGTTTTGCCTTGCATCTGCAGTCCACAGTATTATGTGTTGTCGACTGGCAGTGTGTGCACTCTGTTCCCTTCCTAGGTTTCCGTGTGTCCTTTTTGTTCCTTTCTCCTTCGCCGACCTCAGCCTTGTCTGTGATCACCGTCGTAGGAATCACTTTGCATGCTGCGAAGTAAGAACTTTTAGGTTTCGATCTGCAGTCTTTGGTGTTGTGAGAGGCCGCCTTGCAAAATGAACACCACTTCTCAGACCACTGTCGTTTCGCTTGAGAATTCGAGGTGCTCTGGTTTCCTACCTTCACCTTCTCTGAACTCTCCTCTGTGTGCTTTATATAAGGTTCCCCTTTTTCTCCTTCCCAGTTTTTAGGTTTCTTTTTCTCTGGTTTCTCCTGACCTTTGGTTTGTGTACTTAGTTCCTCAGTTTCACCATGTACTTCCACGAATCGTTCCGCCAGCTTATTCACAACATCAATCCGTTCCGCCCCTTGTTCTCCCAAGAAGGTTCTGAGAGGTTTCGACATTTGCTTTCGCATCTGGTCTACCACCATCATCTCTTCGAGACTCTCATAATCCCTCTTGAATTCTGCCAAGTCCATCCATTTCTGGAGATAGGATTTCAGCCTTAGACTGTAGGCGGCGAATAGTTCTCCCGGCTCTCGTCTAGACGATCTAAACTTCTTCCTATACGTTTGTGCTGTGACTTCATAATGTTTCATCAAAGCTGCTTTCAATTCCTCATACTGATTTTCCTGTCCTGGTGGTAGGCGTGTGTAGACCTCGTATCCCGAACCACGTAAAGACTGGGATACTTTAAGAGCCCATCTGGTTCTATCCAGTCCCATAGCGATTGCCATAGCCTCGAAACGATCCAAAAACTGGTATATCTTCTCTTTACTTTCATCAAAGACCGCCAAGGGAAACTTCATGGCATGGTAACCCTGTCCACTCATGTGGGTTGCCCCAGGTGAAGATGAACTTCCTTCTGCTGCATCTATTTCACCCTTAGTTTGTGTCTTGAGTTCTAACTCTTTCAAGCGGTATTCATGTTCCATTTCTTGTCTCCTGGCATTCTGTTCCATTTCCAGTTTCTTGGTCTCCTGGTCCATTTTCTTGGCCTCTTGTTCCATTTCCAGTCGCTTGGTCTCCTGGTCCATTTTCTTGGCCTCTTGTTCCATTTCCAGTCGCTTGGTCTCCACCTCTATTCTTCTCACTTCCAACTCGGTCTTTCGCTCTTCTCGTTCCGCTTGACGAATCTCTCGCTCTCTTTCTTGTATGTAATCAGTTAAGTCTGAACCAGCCAACCCAATTTCCTCTCCGTTTGCCCTAAGTTCTGCTGTAGTTAGTTTGGGAGTGGCCATAGTTAAAGCAGGTAAGTCAGCACGTTGAGTCAAGACACCTCAAGGCAGTAAAGAATACTCACTATAAACCGATAATCTACCTAGAACCTATATCATTTATCTATGTCTATTAAATATTATTAATCTACAACACCACACAGTACATCACAACCACTCTCTCATCCACAAGAGGAGATATAGGATAAAGACTTATGTAGACGTGTGACCGTGTGACTAGGTATGTAATGTGTCTTACCACCTATCCACATTCACTCTGTCTGGAACTTTCTCACTGCAAAGTCACCAGCATTAATGAAATGTTTCTACCATAAATGTAATGGCACCATATATCCAATGGACGTCCTTCCATTAAAAGTCATCAATATATACTTCTATTTATTCCAATCAGTATGTCCCAACATGTAGGTACTCCGCTATGCCTGTGCCAATATGCAAGTACCCCTTTATTCATATGCCATGTTATGCCTTCCGGTCATATGGGTATTCTGTATGTACGTATCCCGCTCGCTCCACCAATTATGTCCTGTTAAATTCCCGAGAGGAGACTGGACTCAACAAGCACATCTTTAAACTTATTATCTGTTGGGATTATTGACTGACTTTGGTCTACACTCCTCTCTTCTGTCTTCCCTTCCATATATCTATTTCTTTCACTCTCTCTATTATTCCCTCAACACATACTCCGACAACAGTTCCTTTCAACGATAAGATAAAAGATTTATTAATAAAAAACTATGTCTGGTGTATGTATGGATATTGTCTATGTAGTTGGTATGTTCTTCTAGTGTGGTTGCCAGTTATGAACTCTGAATGTCTATCAGCGTTGTTGCTTCTCGCCCTTTCATTCTTCAAGATCACAGGACAGCACATCAAACAGGACAGAGCTCACCCGGATGATCTGTATTCTTGCATCTAATGGTAAATCCGTGATTGTTTGAAACAAAAACTGTTCACCACAGAGTCAAGGTACCGTAATAAAAGTCCCGTAAGTTTATGAATGCTCCTGAATCTGTTTCATGACGGTAAGTATCCAACATCGAAAAACCACCACATCGCCACAGTTCTTCCTATAGTCTTTGATTACTATTACTGTTTGGCTTGTCTCTTATTTCTTCTTTATTCTTACAATACGTATGTAGTTGTAAGTATCCCTGCTTGCCACAGTTTAACATCCTTTCCTTTTAAGGGTTTTGTGGTATATTCGTTTGAGCATACAGTGTTCTGTATTTTATTTAACTTATTTCTTTCTTCATCGTAAATATGTTCATATTCTGTTTGGTTCCATGTAAGTACTTTATTTGTTCAAGGGTATTCCTCTTCATCTCTTCTCTGCTTTCACTAGGAGAGTGGAACCTTATTTAGGCATCTATGTTCCTGGAATCGAAAAAATACTTAGCGAATAACACACTATTATCCCCTCTTTCCATCATTAGGGACGTGTATTTCTATTCCCACTCAAGAACATATCTCCTTCAGGTCAGTTTGGAACACACACTAAACTTACACAAAGAATTGACCCTCTTTATATCGGTCATTTTTGCCGCATAGTCCTTGACATTGCTGGACACCTCACATCCAGACTGCATTATCATTGTTAGTGGAAAATTACAGCTCTGAACCGTTTCACATCCATACTGCCATATGCTGTCCAATAATCTCTCTGCTTTAGTCGCAAACCAATTTTTCCACTCGACCGTTTACCTGTGCGGTTAGCCGGCCCCTTCTGTGTCTTGACTTATAAACACATGCGCCTGGTCACTCCTTTGTTGGTTAACCCTTCTCCTACCTGGTTAGTCGGTGTATACAGTCGTCCATCTGGGAATCGTTAACTCTCAGTATTTCACGACAGCCACAATATTTAAATATTTACCTGGTTTTGTGAATGAATATATCGTTTATACGAGACCTTGGATTTTATGCAGATAAAAGGGGAAAGTATGTAGAAGCTTATATAACAACAGTGAATGCAAGTGAGAGCAACTAGAGGACACTCAGAACCCTTCACCATAAGATCTGGAGTAAGACAAGTTTGTGTCCTGTCCCCTTTCTTGTTCACAACATATACAGACAACATATGTAACGAAACCAACCAAACAGAGACAGCAAGAATATCGCATGACGAGAACACAGAAGAAGAACTATCTGCATATCTAACCATCAGAGAACTCCTGTTTGCGGACGACCAAGCACTAATAGCAAAATCAAAAGCTGAATTACAAGACTACATGAATAGTCTAAACGAAATGTGTAGGGAACATAACGTGAAAATTAGCACAAGTAAAACAGAGGTAATGACTATAACTAAAGAAGAACAAACAACAACATTTCACCTAAACGAACATCCCTTGAAACAAGTAAAGAGTTTCAAGTACCTAGGTAGTATAATATCATCAAATGGCAGATCAGAAGACGAGATCGAAAATAGGTGCAATAAGGCAAACCAAATTATTGGACAAATAACACCAATACTAACGAACAAAGATGATCAATAGCTACTAAGAGAAATTAGACGTAGACAGTCACAATTTGTTGGACACGTTATGAGAAGAAATAGATTGGAGAACTTGGTGACAACTGGCAAGATCGAAGGGCAGAGACCAAGAGGAAGACCGAGAGGAAAATACCTGGATGGCTTGGCCACATGGCATGGACGAGACAGGAACACTGAGCGTATCCACGACTCTGGTGATCGAGTGAAATGGCAAGTCATGACCGCCCACGCTTTCCGGCATGGCACATGATTGATTGATTGATACTTCTTCGTGTGTCTGTTTGTTTTTCTTCTTCCAAGATATGCCATCTATTGGTCTAATAAATTCCAAGATATGCCATATATTGGTCTATATAACCAGCTGTTGAAAGTTTTAATAAAACAATATCTATACAAAATATTACAGCATTGACGTGGCTACCAGGACATGACTTGGGACGTAAAGGCGAACGGTGTGATACCGAACACACCACACACATATTATCGATGTGTCTTTCTCTCTTCCCCCATTTATCTCAGTGAAGGGTTGGGGGGGGGGGGGGGGGGAGAGATCTTGCTAATGCTTTGTGTACTTTGCTATTTATTTCTCTAAGGTTGTTCTTGTTACTATCACTCCATCTTTTACGTGGTCTTTTCCCTTGTTTTTTTTATCCATGATGTTTCTTCAGTGTGATAGATGGTACCAGGGCATTCCTAATTGGTGGCCAAACCCTTGAATCTGTTGTTATTTAATGAAGTGCATGACTGGTTTCAGACCTAGACGTCTTCTAATTTCCTCACTCCTATTTCTATCTCTCACTGTTACTCCAGCAGCTCTTCTGACGCATCTCATCTCCTCATCTCTGTTGTTATGATTTTGCCTTCATTGTTTCAGCAAGCCTTAATTCCTCATTCTCAAGACCCCCTGTCATACATCGCAAGTTACATTTTTTTGTTTTTTGCATATCCTTTACAGGACATCGCTGTCAACACCAGCATCTTTCAGCTGTATGTTGATTTCTTGGCAAGATTATGCTCAGTAGTTTGCTATTGCTTTGCAGGTTACATTATTGGCAGTAAATGACAGTTATGACAGTTTCAGCAAGCGACTGGTTTATACAAATATGCGTCTAGCACCGTTTGCCCAATGCGTCACGAGGCGTGTGAAAGTGTCCTTGATTTTGTAATATGTGTAACAAGTTACGACACAGCAGCGCCACAAAATCATTACAATACCCCAGTGTTAGAACAATACAGAAATGATGTTAGAGGCCCGAGCTAACAAACAAACGAATGTGCTAGAAATAAATGTCTGCCGTTTTATCTAAAAGTCATCAGACGAACGATTCTAGATAACCTGTAGCATTCCCGATGTTCCTTTGAAATGTAAGGTCAGAAGTCGTCTATTTATGCGCCTGTCTTACCCTGTGTGTTTGCTGAAGTCAAAGTACACTTGTCTTTGCATTCGCACACAGATGCATATTTAAACTCAGTGCATTACACACAACACTCACATATGCTTAAATAAACATATGTACACAACCGAAGCTGATATATTTTTCCTGAATCTACATCAAGTAGCTATCGTTTCCATTCAGCGATTATTCTCTCGTCTCTAACTACTTTTCCATGTACACATTAGCCTTGGGTTGTGAATTATATACAGTTATCTGCCCCTTATTTTTGTCACGTTAGCATATGGTTTTGTGTTGTATACAGGTACCTACCCTTATTGTTGTCGATTTAAGCCTATCTGCTAAAAGAAAACCCTAACCTGCACAGTTCGCGGCGACTGTACTAGCCAGGCGGCCTTTATTCCTCAGGCTCAAGACCATCCTGTCTTACACCGCAAGGTACTATACTGGCAGTAAATGAGTTATGATAGATAATTTTGTCTTTTATACGGGTTGTTGATACTGTAACATTGTAATGTTAACCTCTCCAGTCGTGGGCTGAAGCTTTCTGGTATTTGTCTATTCATTAGTTGTGTGGTTGTGAATCCATGTATGTTTGCATTTATACATCTGTACATTGCTATGTTATAAATGCTATTCTTGGACTACACCTCTCTGTCCACAAATGTTCTCTTCTAGCACTCTGGTGGTTCTTCATGTCTAAGGGTGTGGTCACGCCGCATGTGCCTTCACTTAAAACAAAATGACTTGTCTTCTTTGTTTTGTTATGTTTTCCAAAACTTGTGTATTTTATTTTCAAATTTTCATTCCAGCTGATTCTTATCATGTTTTCGGTCACAATACACAATGTCAGATGCATCTTATAGGCTGTTCATCTTATTTATCTGTTGTCCATAGTATAGAACTTATAACTCTTATAACACTAGGCCATTTGTGGACGTAAAAAAAAAAAAAATTAAACTTAGCACCAAATTAGAATATTCAATCGTAACGTTCAATCTGTATGGATCGAAAACTTAAAGAATGGTGAACACGATTACGCAAAAACTACAAACATTTATGAATAGGTGCTTGCGCCCAAACAGAAAACAAAAATGGTATCACAGAATCACCAACCATGAAGTCAATGCCGGAATTAGAAAAATATCAGGGATTTAAAAAATAAATAAAAGACAACGGCGCTGGATTGGACATACACAGAGAAAACCTGAAAATTTAATAACCATGATAGTCTTTGTCTAAAATGGACAGGGTCAGAGAAATAGTAGCAGGCATAAAAGACACGGAGAAGAAAAGTATAGATAGAAATCTATAAATAGAATGTGAGGACATTTGTATTTTCCTTCTCTCGGTTTGAACTGAGGTGTAGTCCATACATGTGCTACTACTTCTTGTGCACTAGAATGGTGTTTGCCTGTGGATTAGCTTTCCATATTACCAGCCTCCCTCACCTCGGACAAACCCACTCCGACTTCATGGGTACTTGTAATTTACGTCCACAAGTCAAGGACGAGAAGAATTTTAGTCTACTGATCGGTGTAGGGATTGAACCCGCTATTTCGGCATCAGCACACCGAGAGTTTAGGAACGAGCGCTGCATGGAATAGCTAAGAATAAGACGACTTGGGGTGAGTTGGTGAAGACCTTCATCCCCATTTACGAATGAAGGAAAGAAGACGAAGAATGCCCCTTATTAGATATAGATTAGGAAGATTCTGTTCTAGAAAGGAAGTTGTATATTATCTGTTCTCGTTGTTTTTATTTCTTTATTTTGTTTGTTTTTCTAAATGCCCTCTATGTCGTCGGAATTATAAGATACTAGCTGACCCGGCCCGGCTTCGCCCAGACCCTGGTGGGGAGCATCTCATTTAATTCATATAAGTAGTCATATAAGTTCTCGTTCCCGTTACCGACTGTCTGTCTGTCTGTCTGTCTGTCTGTCTGTCTGTCTGTCTGTCTGTCTGTCTGTCTGTCTGTCTGTCTGTCTGTCTGTCTGTCTGTCTGTCTGTCTGTCTGTCTGTCTGTCTGACCCTGCCCGGCTTCGCCCAGTCCCTGATGGGGAGCATCTCATTTAATTCATATAAGTAGTCATATAAGTTCCCGTTCCCGTCTGTCTGTCTGTCTGTCTGTCTGTCTGTCTGTCTGTCTGTCTGTCTGTCTGTCTGTCTCTCCTCTGTCTGTCTGTCTGTCTGTCTGTCTGTCTGCCTGCCTGTCTGTCTAATCATTTATTGGTTGCAGTTAGAACAACCTAGATAAACGAAGACCAACTTACAAAAAGCATTAGAAAGAGCACTTGAAAGGTCTTTACATCTTCCCCAACAATTAACTTGGGTAAATAGAGCGGCGGCAGCAGCAGCAGCAGAAGAAGAAAAAGGAGGAGTAGGAGCTGGGAGGAGGAAGAGGGAGGTGGAGGAGGGAGGAGGAGGAGGGAGGAAGAGATAGGCGGAGAGAGGAGGAGGAGGGAAGAGGAGGGAGGAGTAGGAGTAGGGAGGAATAGGAGGGAGGAGGAGGGATTAAGAGGAGGAGAGAGGAGGAGGAGGAAGGAGGAGGGAGGAAGGAGGAGGAGGGAGGAGGTAGAGGGAGGAGGAAAGAGGAGAGAGGAGGAGGAGAGAAGAGGAGGAGGGAGGAGGGGGATAAGGGAGGAGGAGGAGGGGAAGAAGGGAGGAGGAGGAGGGAGGAAGAGGGAGGAGGAGGAGGGAGGATGAGTGGGGAAGGATGGAGGAGGGAGGAGGAGGAAGAAGAGAGGAGGAGAAGGGAGGAGTAGGGAGGAGGAGGAGGGAGGAGGAGTGATTAGAAGGAGGAGGAGGGAGGAGGAGAGCAAGGAGGAGGGGGAGGAGGAGGAAGAGGGAGGAGGAGGGAGGAAGGAGGAGGAGGGAGAGGGAGGAGGGGAGAAGGAGTAGGGAGGAGGTGGGGAGGAGGAGGGAGGAGGAGGAGGGAGGATGAGGGAGGAGAAGGAGGAGGGGGAGGAGGAGGGAAAAGGAGGAGAGAGGAGGAGGAGAGGAGGAGGAGGGAGGAAGGAGGGGAGGGAGGAGGAGGGAGAGAGGAGTAGAGGAGGGAGGAGGAGGAGGAGGAGGAGGAGAAGGAGGAGGGAGGAGGGGGAGGAGGAGGAAAAGGAGGAGGAGGAGGAGGAGGGAGGAGGGGAGGGAGGAGGAGGGAGGAGTGAGGGAGGAGGAGGAGAGAGGAGGAGGAGGAGGAGGAAGGAGGAGGGAGGAGAGGAGGGGGAGAGGAGGGAGGAGGAGGGAGGAGGAGGAGGAGGGAGGGAGGAGGAGGAGGAGGAGGAGGGAGGAGTGAGGGAGGAGGAGGGAGGAGGAAGAGGAGAGGAGGGAGGAGGAAGGGAGGAGGAGAGGGAGGAGGAAGGAGGAGGAGGGAGGAGAGGAGGAGGAGGGAGGAGGAGGAGGAGAAAAGGGAGGAGAAGGAGGAGAGGGAGGAGGAGGGATGAGGGGGAGGACGTAGGAGGAGGAGGAGAGGAGGGAGTAGGAGGAGAGAGGAGGAGAAGGAGGAGGAAGGAAGAGGAGTGATTAGGAGGAGGGAGGAGGGCGAGGAGGTAGGAGGAGGAAGAGGGAGGAGGAGGAGGAAGGAGGAGGAAGGAGAAGGAGGAGGAGGAAGGAGGAGGAAGAGGGAGGAGGAGGGAGGAGGAGGAGAAAGAGGGAGGAGGAGGATGGAGAGGGGGAGGGGAAGAGGAAGAGGGTAGGAGGAGGAGGAGGAGGAGGAGGATTATAACGCATATGCCTGTAGATAACTGCAGCGAAAAGGTGGGTCTGTCTATCTATCTGACCCGGCGTGGCTTCGCCCAGCTCCTGGCGGGTAGCGTCTCATTAAATTCATACAACAAAATAAAGTAACTTAAAAGAATGTCCTTCCACACACCATCCATTATTTCTAATGAAAACCGTTTCTAATCACCTGCATGACTGTAGATAACTTCGTAAGCATAAAAAGATGAGTTACAATGTTATGCATTATGCATTATTTTTATGAAAACTTTGAAAATGCCTTAAAGATTGTATCATTATTTATTATAACTCATATGCCGGTACATAACTATAGACAAAGAGTTTATAAATCTTTGAAAACCGTGCAACAATATGACTATAAGTTATACAGCAATGTTATTAAAAGTTATGCCCCTTGAAATAACTTTTCTAGAGTTAAGTCCCCTCGCTGTATATAAATTACAATGAAAAATGAAAAATTAAATAATATTAAGTAAGCAGCCGATTTCACACTAAAAAAATATCACAGTTGGCTGCGCTGGAATGAAAGGAAGACGTGTAGAAAATTTCATCTCAATCGGATGGGCCGTTCGCGAACGCATAAAGGACAGACATACAGACAGACGGAGATTGCCTTTTATATATAAGATTAATCTGTGTCTCCCCGATGTGGTTCTGTACAGTTTGACCTAGATAGGTAAATTAACTAAAGTGTATCAAGGGTGTTTTCTGTTATGTTAAATTGTGTGTTCTTCTATTTTCAACTGTTGTACTCCGTGTGTTCTAGCGAATGCCAAGGTGTTTGTCTTTTGGGTATTTATGTCCATATAGCATATTTACAACGCGTTCTTAGAGGAGGCAGATATTACATTATACACAATTATAATACAGAGGCACACAGAGTTCTGTGGTCATGTCATGAGAAGAGAGCACACCAGCGGTAGAAGAGGAGGGGGCGGACCGAGGGAGATGATGGGCCAGGACGATGGCCAGGGGTAACGTCATTAATGGAATAGATCCAGAACACCGGTGACAGAGATCTGTGAACAGACATGATCGCCTGCGCCACTTGGCAGGGTACATGTTTATGATGCTAGTTGTTCTGATTGTCAGAAAGAAATTACACGGAACCTTTTCTGCTGTATGGCAGAGACTCTTGAAATGTGAACCAACAAATGAGGAAGTTTGTCAGGAGCAGAGATGTAGTTTCTGAGACGAATGTTCAGAATATCTTGGATGGCCGGAGCAACTAACAATGATAGTATGGAAGATGGTAATGAATGTAAAAACTTTATGTATAACCATAAGAACGATAAAAGCAGTGTTCGGTGGTCACGAAATGGGTGGGAGGTTTACGCTCAATAGATTATTATTGCTTTCTGAACAACCGGCATTCATACCATTGTACGAAAACAAGTACAAGGCGGTCTGCTGCCAAACCGCTCGCAGCTATGTTTCGAACGCGGTATGCAGGATTGTGAATTATTTCCGCTTTTACTCAACTAAATCTACAAGCGCTAATGTCGAGCGCGTCGACCTCATTGCACCAGGTGTTACCTCATCTAGCCTTGTCTCTCTCTCCGCAGAACGACAAGGCGCTTGCTGAGAGCATGACATAAAGCACCAGGTGTCCAGCTCCAGCAATGACCCACTCAACCAGCTCTCAACAACGCACTTCGGGCAACTAAAGTGCGACCTTCATAACGCGAAGCTGACCGCTTAACAGATTCTGTGCCAAGGAAAACGTAACTTTGAATTAAACAAAAATGGATGTACCCGTGTGTCTCAATTTAGACAGTTAGTTAGGTAGTTAGATAGTTAGTTAGTTAGTTAGTTAGATAGTTAGTTAGTTAGTTAGTTAGTTAGTTAGTTAGTCAGTTAGATAGTTAAATAGTTAGATAGTTAAATAGTTAGTTAGTTAGTTAGTTAGATAAATAGTTAGTTAGTTAGTTAGTTAGATAGTTAGATAGTTAGTTAGTTAGTTAGTTAGTTAGATAGATAGTTAGTTAGTTAGTTAGTTAGTTAGTTAGTTAGTTAGATAGTTAGTTAGTTAGTCAGTTAGTTAGTTAGTTAGTTAGATAGATAGTTAAATAGTTAGTTAGTTAGTTAGTTAGTTAGTTAGATAGATAGTTAGTTAGTTAGTTAGTTAGTTAGTTAGTTAGTTAGATAGTTAGTTAGTTAGATAGTTAGTTATTGATAACTAACTAACTAACTAGTTAGTTAGTTAGTTAGTTAGTTAGTTAGTTAGTTAGTTAGTTAGTTGGTTGGTTGGGTGGGTGGGTGGGTGGTGGGTGGTTGGTTGGTTGGTTGGTTGGTTGGTTGGTTGGTTAGTTAGTTACTTTTTTCCACTTATTGTCATGTATTGCCACTTTTTGTCACTGTTTGCCATTATTGTCACGTATTCTTACTTATTGCCCCGAATTGCCACTTATTGCCACTTATTACCATTTAGCAGTGTTGTGTATATTATGGGAGAAGGCTGTTAGTTAAACCACATCACATGTCCGTGATTCAACATTCACACACCCCCCTGTCGGGTTGCTGCTGGATGACCTAACCTTCCCAATGTTGTATAACGTGCCTTATCTGCCCGAGTCACAGCTGTTTGCTGTGATCAATACAGGACATAGACCAGTGACATCTGGTATTAAGGCAATACCGCAGTGTAACATCCATGTAAATGTGAACATTCTTAAGCAAGTGAAACGCTATAAACTATAGCGGAACAGTCGTAACACCTCATGGAAGTTGTCTTGTGGAGATTAGAACAAGAATGGCTATGACAATAGTTTTTGAATGATGGAATTATTATCACTAACATCAAGCTGTCAAATACAGTCAGAAAATACATATGGATTTGCTACACAGAACACATACTGTTATATGCGTGTAAAACATGGCCAATTAGCAGACGAAGTACGACACATCTAATGGAAGGAAATGTGTTTTAAGAGGACAATGCAGAGTTTACCATAGACGGACAGGAAAATTTATGAGAAAGTCCTTCAAGGAACAAATAAAAACCGTAAAATGGTTAGAGCAGTTAACGTCCACGCTGTGAAGAGAAGGCAAAGAGATACATTCCTGGATGGATCGGCCACATGACATAATCTAGACAAGTACATTGAGCTGATCCAAGAGTGGTTATTGTTTGAAATGGTGAACCATGACATCCCATACTTAACGGCATGACACTTGATGGTAGCAATAATAATAATTATTATTTTGACTTTACCTTTTCGATGACACTCTTAAGAAGGTCTTTTTATGACATGCCATTTTAATGATTACTTATATCTGTCTGTCTGTCTGTCTGTCTGTCTGTCTGTCTGTCTGTCTGTCTGTCTGTCTGTCTGTCTGTCTGTCTGTCTGTCTGTCTGTCTGTCTGTCTGTCTGTCTGTCTGTCTGTCTGTCTGTCTGTCTGTCTGTCTGTCTGTCCGTCTATGTATCTACATGTCTATCTGTATGCACGTATGTGTGCATGCACATATGATGATGTAGTCAGTGTTCGAAATTCCTAATGTCAATCCGAGAATAACTTGAACAATTCAATAACAGCTGCCATATGCGGTAAATAATGCTATAATACGTAGTTCTTAACTATCACCCCAGAATGATTCTTATAAACGCATACAGGCCGACAATGAAAGCACAGAAAACATTCTCAGAAAATACTGATCCGTACTCATAGCGCTCTTCTCTCACACAAACGATACCTCTCGTCTGCTCAACCCGCAGGCCGACTGTGCGTGCCCATCTCACTCACATATAACCTTCACCTGAATGGGCGGAAAGGTTGAGTTAAAATAAGCATTACGTGGCGATATCAATGGATATATCAAGGCAGGCATCTGTATAGATGTCTGTTGTTGGCCAGGAGTCAAGAGTTTGTTGTCCTTTCTAAAGATCATTTGAAATACAAGTGGTATAAATGAGCTGAAATAACTATACGCTGATCAGTTTACCCCCCATACCTGATCGCATTACTTACATTGGGTAACTCAAATCTAGCATCTTTATCAGTTTGTATAATTGGTCGTGAGTAGTATTGTTGTTAAGGACAGTTTTAAATAATACTGACTGAAAACAGTAAACCACACTATACATACGAAATCACCACACGCTAATCTATGCAATGCCGACACGATCACAACACTTTCAGTTCACTGCCGACAAGATCACAACACATTTTCAGTTTACTTCACACTTCGGCATTTGTGGTCACCAATGAAGGTATATAACAGAGGCTTCCATTAGAGAGAAATAAACACATAACTTCAGTCCATATATCAGCTTCCCGGAAGCTTGTCTGGTGGGCATGCCAGCCGTCCTGAGCCATAGCTCACACAAGGAGAGTCTCAGCACAGTGCAAGAACCGACTAGGGTCATAATATGTATACCAGAATCACACATGATGTAACGATTCTTTTTGTTGGCAGCTTTCTAAACTTGGTACTGAGCCAGAACAGTGACCTGCCTGTCCCGCTCAGCCTCTAACTGCCCATGGATCGTTGAAGTACAGATGTGACGTGCACACGAGTCCTTCCAGTTGTCCGCCTTTGTCCGATTCACTGTGTCAGGATCGGCTCCCCCCCCCCCCCCCCCCCCCCCCCCATCTCTCTCTGTTTCATTCTCTCTCGCGTTCCAACTCTCTCTTTCGCGCGCGCACGCACGCACGCGCGCACACACACACACACACACACACACACACACACACACACACACACATGAGGACTATATAGATGATGAAATTAAATGTTGTCTATTGGTTCTGTAGTATTAATATCTATGTTTGTGATATAATAATAATAATAATAATAATAACAATAATAATAATAATAATAATAATAATAATAATAATAATAATAATAATAGAATGTAACTTGTGTTCCAGGTATGGCGCCCTTCTAATCTCCACAGACGCTCCAGTAATATAGGTAACGGTTCTAGGATGGTATATTTATGAAAGCGTCATACATGTACATGCTGATAAGGTGGGGCACATTCTGTCGCGCTGACTTTATCCTCGAATTCTGAAAGAGAGAAGCTATTACATCATTTTGTTGACCATCCTCATCTTTCAGCTAAAGAATACATTACATACATGGTTTAATAGATCAAAATACAGACGCGAATATCAAAGCTAGAAAAATATTAAACAAGTAAAGAAATCGGCCAATCAGGAGGAGGAATGTATGACTGATAAAGGGCAGGTAGTAACATGGAATAAACTGTGGGATGCGAAGCACTCGAGCGCTGTTTAAAAGAGTATACAACAAGTGTGACACAGGGATTCTGAGATGTGGTTATACAACAAGTGTGACACAGGGATTCTGAGATGTGGTTATACAACAAGTATGATACAGGGATTCTGAGATGTGGTTATACAACAAGTGTGATACAGAGGTTCTGAGATTTGGTTATACAACAAGTGTGATACAGAGGTTCTGAGATGTGGTTATACAACAAGTGTGATACAGAGGTTCTGAGATGTGTTTATACAACAAGTGTGACACAGGGATTCTGAGATGTGGTTATACAACAAGTGTGATACAGAGGTTATACAAGTGTGACGCAGGGATAAACCCACGACCTTCGGATAGGGAGACAAACAATTACCACAAGATTATACAATTATCGCAGTCCTTAACTCAAATACCAGCACAGGAGTGTATTATTTCAAACACACGGTTAGATATCACCAATCCATGATCACCAAGTGGTGACTGGAATAATCACACTTTCCACAAAGGTTTTCATTGATAACCATCCTGTAGAGTAGTTGACACCACAACACGCACCAGATCAACACGGCGAGAACCTTCCGCTAGCAAAGTGCCAGAGAACATGATTTCTGACAAAGATTTAGACAGCCCCGTAAATTACCACATCTACGTCCAGTTTTCATGTCCATGTTTTCCTTGCAGGCAACTCACCCAGACTGTAAGACAACACTGGGTACTTCATTTTTATTCACCGCAACCAACACGAGTAGTTATTGTTAGCACCGACCAAGATCTGGCGGGTTCGTCGATTATCTGAACAGGGATATAGGGATTCACTTCGTGGTCGGTCGACAAGGTGTTTGCAGTAAGACGTACCGAAATCCACATGTCACTGTCTTCGCAAACTGTCCCCCAGAAACATCAAATATGAGCGCAGACAGATGGGACATACACAAGATTAGACGAGTAGCACAAGATGTGGATACACACTCCGACGACAGTGAGGGCCCTTCGGACCCAGAAACATTTATTGCATCCATCGATCGGCTCTAGCAGTCCACCACACACTCAACCGTAAGTATATCAACACACCCATACACCCACTATGGAATCACCCTGATGTCGCGTGATTTCCCGGGAACTCCCGGGATTCCTTTGTTTGCGGTGAAGTACCCAACATTGTTCCTCACATATCCTGCAGGCCAAGCCATAGGTCTGCTCACGGGCATGCGCCGAGTTGTCTCAGAAACAGGCCTTACAGGTGTTCACCGCTTGCTCGTTTGTGCTGCTTGTTCCACATTTCCTTTCTTAAACATTATGTTTGTTTTCTACAGAGTACAGAGAGGGGCAAAAAGAAAATCCTAACCTGCACAGTTGGCGGCGACTGCACTAGCCAGGCGGCCTTAATTCCTCAGGCTCAAAGACCCATCTGCCATACACCGCAAGGTACTATATTGGCATTAAATGACAGTTTTTGACTATCCTTGATGGAAAAAAAAAAACTTCTTCCCAATTGTACGGCGTTGATGATCATTCCCTTTTTCGCGTGGTTTTCAAAGTCACATGATGTTGTCTAACACTGTTTTCTAACCTGTATGTGTGTGTGTCTGTGTGTCTGTGTGCTGTATACTGCGAGATAATCTCTACATATAAGTGTGTTCCTTGCCATCAAGCCATCTAGTTCTATGCGTATACAACTATAAAGAATAGTAATTAAGTTACTGTAATCCACCATGGAAGCTTTAACATGTTCAAACCAGTATATTTCCTTCACAGTGTGTGTTTTATTTTATACTGCTTTTAAAAATATCAGTCCTGTCTTTATTCCGTGATTAATGTGTCCTTGACCTGTTCCCTCATATTTGTGTTCTCGACCCTATGTTTGTTCCAGCATAATGTTATTTTTTACTCTGTGTCTGTTCCTTGTACTCGTGTTCTTGGTGCCTTTTTCGTTCCATTACATTTCTCTTCCACACAACTGCTTGTTCCGTTATAATTAACCCTACATTTGTTCCCCCATAATTTGATTTTTACCATGCATTTGTTCCGTTATAAATTTTATTTTGACCATTTATTTATTGCTTTTCAATGTCGTTATTTATCATGTGCTTGTTCCTTCGTATCGTGTTTATCTTGTTTAGGATCTTTGCTAATTCCCTCTTATTTTGCTCCTGGACAATATGTGTGTTCCCTCATATTTTATCATGGTCAATGTGTGTGTTCCCTCATATTTTATCATGGTCAGTGTGTATGTTCCCTCATATCTTATTATGGACAATGTGTGTGTTGCCTCATATATTATTATGGACCATATGTGTGTTCCCTCATATATCATTACGGACCATATGTGTGTTCCCTCATATCTCATTATGGACCATGTGTGTGTTCCCTCTTATCTTATTAGGGACCATGTGTGTGCTCCTTCATATCTTATTATGATCCCTGTTTGTGTTTGGTCATATTTCTGTTATTGGTCCTATCTTTCTTACATCATATCTTGTTCTGGACATATGTTTATTCCCTCACGTTTCTGTTTTTGATCCAATGCTTGTTCCCTTCATATTATGTTTTCGCCTTATACATTTTCAAACAAGATTTGATACGTGTGTTTATTCCCTCATATTTAGGTCCGCCTGTTAGAGACGAACATTATACTGCTGCGTTACCTTGTCCAATAAAGAAGGACACTATACTTAAAGTCTCCATGCGGGGTTTCACATTTACTGTCCCCAATAACATAGAGACAGAAAGGATGATAAGTATACCACGTACTGACAGATCAAACGCCAAGAAGTATCCCAAATAAATTTACCACGGAGATTGTAAATTTGGGAGGAATACTGTGCAATAAGGATTGTAGATGATCCGATTACCTCCAGATCCAAATGATGTGGATAGCAAAGCGGTGATGATCGTTATTCCATGTAATCTTGCGATACACCCCACGGCTTCTCTCTTGCCGTGTATATTAGCATTTACATTCTAGACATACTCCAAGCGCACGAGACAGAGACAGCATGGATATACTGCAACCACGCGAGACAGAGACAGCATGAATATACTGCAAGCGCACGAGACAGAGACAGCCGGGATATACTGCAAGCGCACGAGACAGAGACAGCATGGATATACTGCAAGCGCACGAGACAGAGACAGCATGGATATACTGCAAGCGCACGAGACAGAGACAGCATGGATATACTGCAAGCGCACGAGACAGAGACAGCATGGATATACTGCAAGCACGCGAGACAGAGACAGCCGGGATATACTGCAAGCACGCGAGACAGCATTAACAGTAACACAATAAGAGACTGCAACAGTAACACAATAAGAGACAGCATTAACAGTAACACAATAAGAGACTGCAACAGTAACACAATAAGAGACTGCAACAGTAACACAATAAGAGACAACATTAACAGTAACACAATAAGAGACTGCAACAGTAATACAATAAGAGACTGCAACAGTAACACAATTGGAGATGCAACAGTGACACTATAAGAGATTTGAACAGCAATACTATAAGAGATTGTATTAACAGTAACTACACAATATATATTGATTATACGGACATTTGGACCTAAGTTACAACCATAGAAAAATAACGTCTTCTTTCGTTCATGTCTAGGTTCCCAAGTTTGCTTGTTGTTCACCTTTCTGTTTCAATATGATTTCATTTCTACTGAACACAGACGTATGTATAGTTACATGCACGCTCTTTCATAAATACGAATTATTTTTTTGTTTTTGTTTTGTTGGTTTTACATAATTTTCAACAACAGCATATTGTTCTACGTGTATTATAAACTTCGTCTTCTTTTTCTTCTTCAGCGTTCCGAGCCATTGAGGTTCTTTGCTGCAGATACAAGCCGTCTCCATTCGTCTCTCTGGAGGACCTTCTCTTTCCAGTCGCTGATTCCAAGTGCTTGTAGATCTGTATGTATATTATATCTCCGCCGTCTTCTTGGTCTACCTCGGGATATACAGTCATCTACGGTATATTATAAACTGGAAAAAAAAATTATGGCGAAAAGATAAAGGGAAGGCAAAACAATATCTA